>JBBBDQ010000303.1:4497500-4717500 GCA_037127315.1 Ascarosepion bandense | reverse complement strand
TCACTTGTTTTCCTGACAGCTATAACTTCCAAGAATTTAAATGCAAAGTCAATTTCCATCTTGTCCACTCAACTCCAGCCCATTTCACATCACCCCGTGTATCTTGTTATTTTCCTTTCTCTCTACCTTCGTAACTCTTTTCACTCCTGTGTTCATATCCTTCCCTTGCCCTTTCACTTATTCCCACTATAGCTTATTCGTCTTTGTCTTCACTCTTTTCCTGTTTAAAACTTTAACTCTCTTATGTAGCCCTTTGCACATCAGTGGTGCCACCACCTTGCTTGTGGGGAAATGATTAAAAGAATATCGGTAAAAGGCTTCATTGAATATCAATGAAAATGTCTTCCTTACTATGTATATGTTCTGCTTATCATTATCAACGACAATCCAGATTTTACCATTTAATTCTGATATTAACTTTTCAAAACATTTACATTGCCTACACTATTTACAGAGGTTGTAATCACCAAAAGTAATGACAGCGAAAACGGTGTGATAGCATAAACAAAGACGATGACAATAAATCGTATGTAAGTTGTGTGAAAAATGAAAACACCTCATGTTAGTAATTCAGACATAAATTATTTTAGATGTTGATACTTACAAATTACGTTATCACCTCTTTGTTTGAGTTGATACTCTATCGAAAATTAATTTTCGTGGTTTGGTTTTTTTTTATTAATTATATATTTTTGTTTATACATAAATTCACAGTTGTCGCCATCTTTGAATTCTAATTTATTGCAATCCTATTAATTGATACTTTGTTTTGATAGTTCAGATCTTTGTTAGAATGATTGCAAAAAAATCTCACTCCCCAAATTTATCGACAGAACATAGAGATGCGTGCTGGGGTTGCCTTTGGGCTAGAAAGATAGGCCACTTTTTGGTCCCATTCAATATATTTCAGTTCTTAAACTCGGAAAGCTGCGATCGCTTGTCTGTAGCTCGTGTATGTTCACGCCATTCTTAGAATGTGAAATTTTTGGTTTGTTAATGATGTTATGCCTTATATGTATGTTTTTCTCAATATTATTTTGTCTTGTTGCTTTGTTTCTCTTGTTGTTGTTTATTGGAAACTTTGACAATTCTGTTTGCTGAGAATTTATGCCAGTTACATTTTATCATTTAAAGTTTATGTGCATTTATAGTAATGAGATTTTATGTGTAATTGATATAGTTGGTAGTATGTAAGATGAAACTAAAAAAACATGATGGCCTTTACTTTACGATTGACCATGTAAACAGAATCTTTCTAGAAAAAATGCATGTCTTTCAAAGACGAATGCAGAAGAAATATAAACATTTGTAAACAGAGAACTTCAAGAAAACAGAATGTATGGTCATTGGCAAGAGAAGACCCTAAATTGCCAAGGTCAGGTCGAAGAATCTAAAATAAAACAAGTAAAGAAATTTAAATACATGGAAAGCGTTCTAGCATATGATGGAAAATGCGATATTGAGATCCGAAGACGCATTGTCATAGCCAAAGATGCATTTCTAAAGCTTACCAGAGTACTGAGCAGTGGCAGGTGGTGTGGAAGTAACTGCTAGGCCAACTTTTAAAAGTTTTTTAAATTAGTCCCAATAAAAATTGGGACTAATTGGGGGAATAGGGTAATTATTGCAATATTTCATTGGAAACAAAGAAAATAGTGCTGAATTGCTATGTGATATCTGTCATTGTTCAGAGTAGTGAATCTTGGTAGGTGGTGTGGAAGTAACTGTTAGGTCAACTTTTAAAAATTTAAAAAAAATTTTTATCGGAACTAATTGGGGAATAGGAAAATTATTGTGATATCTCATTGGAAACAAAGAAAAGAGTACTGAAATTCTATGTGATATATGTCATTGTTAATAGTAGTGAATGTTAGACGATCTTATAAAATATCAAGGAGAGGCATCGGGTAACAAAAATGTGACTCTACAGAAGGATGCTGAGTATACTATAGACTGAGCACCTACTCAATGTTGATGTGTTACAGAGGATGGAAACTCATACTTAACATCAGGAAGAGACAGATGAGGTTTCTGAGAAACCTAATGAGGAAGGAGGTTATACACAGTTTAACACTCACAGGACAAACAGAAAGAAGGAGAGAAGGGAAAGCAGTGCAGCCATATTTGGTAGGCTTTAGCAAATGGATGCCGGAGCAGCGCTTAGGGGAGACACCAAAAGAAAATATATTAAGAGCGACAATAAACAGGGCCAAGTAGACGTCCATGATCAACTACGTCCTGAAAGAACATAGTACATGAAAAAAGAAGAGACAGAGACAGAAAGAGAGAAAACGAGAAAGAGATGTGTTAAATTACTATAAATGGAGAGATAGGTAATTTTGTAATAGATTAAGCATAACTTACGCAAGAATTAATAAAGAAGTATTGGTGCAGAGTGTATTAAAAAAATCTAAGATCCAACACCCATGAAAACAAACAAACAACACTAAATCAGTAGGAGAAAAGGACCTAAAATAAAGAAACACTATATGATTTAAACAGCGAGAATTGCGAGAGAAATTGTTACTGTAAAACATTCGGTTAAATCTAGCCATTTCCAAGGTAACATGATGAGGGCTTACTGTCAATTTAGTATAGCGATTAATTTCTTAAAATTGAGGCAGCAATAGGAAAGCTTGCCATCATCATCATGAGAAGAAGAATAGAACACACATTTATAATGAATGTGAACACTTTCGGCTACTAGCCTGTGTTTACATTATGTGTATAACTCGCTTAAATCTGCTTTTCTTCTAATGTACGCCGATAGAATCTCTGACTGATATTACTTCGGTCGGGTTTCAATCCTGGCTGGAAGCAATCGGATTTCTACCCGTACTGATGAGTTGTGATATAGCAAAACAAAAACGTCTGCGGATATATATATATATATATATATATATAAATATAAAATTCAGCTAAAACTTAGTAGGGAAATAGCCATTTTCAACATGTCATTTTAAGGTTTGCATTTTTCATCCCCTTATAAACAGAGAATGAGGGAAAATTCTAAGCCCAGAGGTTAGTTTACATAAAGGGAGAGGTTGAGATGTATTGGTTTTCATTCGGTTGGGCTGAGGAACGAAGTTAGTACTAATTCTTCTTTGGTAGTGGGAGGTATGTAGCCTGACCCTAGGGTTAGCAGTGGTAGGTTGTGTGGAAGTAACTGCTAGGTCAACTTTTTAACATTTTTGAAATTTTTTTATCGGAACTAATTGGGGTAAGAGGATAATTATTGTAATTTATACTTATGTCTATGGCGAGAGATAATTATACTCACCCTTCATTTGTTAAGGAGTGTAATTTGGTTTTGAAATTTTAAAATTTTAATTTTTTCTGTCAAACTATCTCTTAAGGTATTGGGGGTCCTAGCCTTGCTTATGAGTTTTCATTTTATCTGGGGATCTAAGTTATTTTTTTAAACTCTTAGTATTTTCTAAAAAGAGCAGTTTGGTAATTTAAACTAGGGTTGGTGAAAGGGTGCCTGCAGGTATAAAGCCCTTGCTTCCAAATTCATGCCGAAATTTTGATATAAACATTCCGTCTCTCCTGAATTTCCTTAGGGTAGATGGTGGCTTGATAAATCACATTTTCAGATCTACACTTACCCTCAACCAGACAGTTATTCCTACATCTACAGTTACATGGAGATGGGTGTCATTCTATTTTCAGTATTGGACATATATATATATATATATATATATATATAGTGTTAAAAATTTGCTATATAGAGAGAGGAAGAATTTTCATCAACAAAGTATCAATATATACCTGCGGATAGAAGCTATTGATTGTAACTTCCTTTCAGAAGCACGTACTGTTCTTTAATTTTCCATAACATTGCAAAGCAGAACACTAATTGAGTATTGTGTTTACCTCAATACTACAGAGCAAATGTTCGGTTTTTACTGCCCACATTCTGGCATGCAACGTACGAAAATCAGACGATTTTACCTTTCCTATTCTATTGGTAAGAAAGACGTTCAAATCAGACATTTTCTCTCCCAGAACTCCTAGTTTGTAAAGCATGCTCCCGATATTATGCTTTCCTTATTCACAAAAATCTTAACCCTTTCAGGTCTAGAGAGTACCGTTATGCATTCTAAATATCGCCATAATATTAATTTCTTTTTTACTATTAAGACCTTGAAAATGATATCCCTTATTAAGAAGCATATTATTTCCACCGCCAGCTGACATGATTTTTAATGAAGTAATGCCTCCAAATCTTTGTCTTCAAACTTTTTAGTGCACCAGAGCGTTCTTTAACTTTAACATCAAAATTTTTGGAACGTTTAAACCAATCTCTGTATTTTGTTTTCGACAAAGCATGGGCGCTATAAGCCTTTACAAAACTTCTGCAGCTTTCTGCTGCTGATTTCTTTTGAATAAAGTAGTACAATAAAATTCTCCGTAAATCCTATGTTTAACGCTAAGAATCACAAAGTTATTTGCTACACGCACGCTGTTCTGGGAACGACATCTGCTGGAAAACGACATGATTAATATCTTTACGAATTTAAAACACCCTTTAATTTTAGTGGCTGTTGAGCTTAGTAATGAACAAAAACGGTAATTTTTTTGTGTTATTAGTGAAATTTTAAACAGATCTTTTTCTGCTTATGTCCTTGATCTAAATCAAGCACATCGTAGTAAATATTTATCAGAATAAATTGTTAGAAATTATTGATGAAGTTGTTTGTATTTACATGAAAGAGTGGAAGGATCTTAGCTTAATCCACTCCCAAAAGTTAGCATTTCAATGATCAAACCACAAATTATATCTGAAACGGTTTAAAAACAACATGCAAAACGATATGTCAAGCGTTTTGAACGGTAGGCTGAATATGTGGAATGGCATGTATAATTCGTGACACGAGGACATGGTTTTGGGTTGGTCCAAGAATTTTCCAGCACCCCGACCCGGAATGACGAAAGTCAAACGATAAACAGTGAGAAACATCAATGAGAAGACGGATCGATATAGGGATAAATTGGTCGGTTGATTGGTGGAAAAAATACGAAGTGAAATCAAAGAGAAAATAGAAAGCTGAAAATTGCTCTTTGATTTGCTTTGCATAAACCACAAACAAGAACCCAAACACACTTAGATGTATATTAGAATAAATGTAGGCATATCAATCTGCGTGCTTCTGTGCGTGCACATACATACAATATATATATATATATATATATATAAACACACAGACTGATACACATAAGATAAAACTATTATACATATAGGCACTAGTGTGTGCGTACACACAAATATGTATCTGTTTCTGCCTGCTGCATGTGTATGATACAAGAGATATTGAATGAACATATATAAATACACACAAACATAGAGATACACACACATCTATATTGCAATACATTTACACACATATGCACAATATACTGCATAAAGAAATGCATAATCCATGATATATATATATATATATATATATATATATATGAGAATAATATAGATTTAAGTAATGCTATATTAAAGAATAATATGCCCTATGTTAGAGAAAACGCGTATGTAACTATAAAAATGAACGTTGATATAAAATCAAGTAGGCTACTGATTATTTCATCCTTCTACGCAAAGTTTTTGTTCTAAATCATGAAACATACAATGAAGCGTACGTGTGAGCACTGTCGAATCAAAGTTTTAGAGAAAAGGTAAACAAAAGGACACTTATGTGTAACATTAAAAGACGGTCAAAATGTCAAGGGCTTATAATGAGGAAAGAGTTTTTAGAAACAATAAAAATCTACAAAAACAGTGTATAATCGATCTAACGAGATTTCGAAAATGTTTGGTAGAACAGGGATGAGAAAATCTAGAAAATATTTACTAGGAAATGAATAGAAAAGAAAATATTGACGAACCATGATCATCCTCACCTTGAAGGAACACATTATATAGCTGAAGAAGGGAACAGATATCAGTATCTTCTACATAGAGCTTAATCGCATGAAACTGGTTAGTTGACTTGGTAATATTGTACTATTAGTACTATTGTGTCATTTTTCAGTGTAAATCGATTTCTGCTATAGTCACACGACTTGCCCAATTTGCGGAATGACCAGAGGCAGGTCTCGGTGTGTTTTTATGGTTACATATCATGTTTTATTCTATCTCCCCTAACACTCCTAGCATTACATAGACAAAATTTTTAGTGTGTGGGCTGTACTTAACAAGACAATTTTTGTATATCTCTTGAGCTGGGGTTATTTCAATTTGTTTTCTGTTTCAATTTTTATCATTACAAGTGCACTCACTATCACTGGGACGATACTTGTTTTCAGTTTCTATATTTTTTCTATATCAATTTTCGGGTCTTTATATTTTGACAGTTTTTCGAATTCCTTGTTTGCTATGTTGCAATCCGCTGGACAAGCCATATCAATTAATAATCAATTTTTTTCTTTTGATCATTAACAATAATGTCCGGCCTATTTGCTTCACTTTTTCTGTCTGTGTAGATGGTGTAATCCCATTGAATGGTAACATCGTCTATTTCAATAACAGGTGCTGGGTGATATTCATACCAGTGTTTGTTTACATATTTTCCATAGTGTTTGCACATTGTCCAGTGTAAATATATTGCCACACTCTTGACGATATTTCATTTAATTGGGTCAATTACAGAACATCCTGAGATTAGATGGTCTATTGTTTCTTGGTATTTATCACGGAATCATCATTTTGGATCCACCTAATCATGTATATTTGCCTGAACGTTCCGGGTTAAAAAAAACCTTTGTATTGCGCAGCAAGAATAAAGCCTTCAGTTTCAGATTTCAAATGCACGTAAACATCGATGGGTATTAACTTTATCAACATTGGGTTTATTATTATTATGTCATTTTTCATCATATTTCGATTTCTGCTTTGGTCTCACTACCAACCAAGTCTGCGGGGAGACCTAAGGCAGGTAGTGGCGTGTTGTTATGGCTCCATTTCATGTTTTTCTATCTTCCCTATCATCTCCAGCATTACATAGATAAAGTTTTCCTTAGTGTGTGGGCTGTACTTAATAAGACAATTTTTTGTATATCTCTTAAGCTGGGATTTCCAGGGATTCTTTCAATGTGTTGTTTTGTTCCATTTTTTATCATTCCAAGTGCACCTACTATCACTGGCACAACTCTTGTTTTCAATTTCCACATTTTTCCTATTTCAATTTCCAGGTCTTTATATTTTGACAGTTTTTCAAATTCCTTGATTGCTATGTTACAATCCGCTGGACAAGCCATATCAATTAATAGACAAGTTTTCTCCTTCTGGTTTTTAACAATAATGTCTGGCCTGTTTGCTTCAATTTTTCTGTCTGTGTAGATGGTGTAATCCCATAGAATGGTTACATCTTCTATTTCTGTAACCGGTGCTGGGTGATGTTCATACCAGTGTTTGCCTACAGCTTTTCCATAATGTTTGCATATTGCCCAACTCTATCGTGGCGATTTTTATATTCATTTGGGGCAAGCACAGAACAGCCTGAGATTAGGTGGTCTATTGTTTCTTGGTGTTTATCACAAAACCTACATTTTGGATCCATATTATTATGCATAATATTTGCCTGAAAGTTTCTCGTGAAAAGACTTTAGTCTTGTGCTGCAAGAATAAAGCCTTCAGTTTCGGGCTTTAATCCAGATGCACGTAACCATCGATGAGTATTAACTTTGTCAACATTGGATTTATTGGCACGTACTGGATATTGGCCATGCAGAGGTTTGTCTTGCCAGCGCTGTTTAATCTGTTCAGGAGCTTTATCTTTGGCTTTCATTTTCATATTCTTTGCCGCAATAGTCGGCTCTTGGCTTCCGTTCTGCTTTTCTACAGAATCTACTAACTGTAAATCTTGTTTGAATTTACTGCCTTCTTTTATTATTGAATATTTTTTCTTTCTTTCTTCATGTTGCCTTACTAATTGTAACATCCAATCCTTTGTTGTTTCTATGTTTGTTAGTAAGCCAATAGTTGTTGTCTTGTATGACAATTCCAGCTGAATAAGACCTCTTCCGCCTTCTTTACGGGGTATGTATAGACGGTCTACATCAGCCTTTGGATGATGCATCTTATGCTTAGAAAGAAGCTTTCTTGTTTTAGCATCCATTCGCCTGATGTCGTTTAGAGTCCAGTTTAAGATGTTAAAGCTATATTGGACAACTGGGATTGCAAGGCTATTAATGGCCATAACTCTGTTCTGTGAATTTAATTCAGTTTTTAATATCATTCGTAGCCTTCTATAGTACTCTTTACGCACTATTTCTTTCATTTTTTTTATGGTGAATGTTTTCGCTCTCATTTACACCTAGGTATTTATAAGCTTCTTCTGGTTTCAATTCTTTTATTGTTACAGCAGGGTCTAGGCTAATTGAGGATGTTTCTTGTATTGATCCACGTAAAACTGTAGCTTTAGCATATTTATTCAAATTAAATTTCGTTCCAATGTCTTCGCTGAAGCATTTTACAGTTTGCAGAAGACCTTCCAGTTCATTATCATTCTTAGCATATAACTTCAAGTCATCCATGTAAAATAGATGGCTTATTTTCTTTTGTCCTATTTTATAACCACATTCTGTCTTATTAAGTTGACTGGTTAGTGCTATTAATGATATGCAGAATAGTAAGGGAGATAAAGAATCACCTTGAAATATACCTCTTTTGATGTTTATTTCATCAGACTTATAAGTTCCATTTATATGATTGAGGTAAAGGGTTGTTTTTCATATAGACATGCACTGTTTGATGAAATTGATGATGACGGGTGATATCCTGTATATATTTAAAGTCTTTAAAATCCAATCATGTGGCACACTATCGAATGCCTTTCGATAGTCTATCCAGGCTGTACATTATTATTATTATTATTATTATTATTATTATTATGTTTAAACGCTTACGTTGTCAGCATATGTAATAAGTTAATCAAGTAGACCCCTTTGTTCACAGTTATTAATCTTATAATTGAATGAAGTGTGTAAAATATAAAGTAATTGATAAAATTTATAACATAATTAAATCCACGCAACTTAAACGAGATTTTATGATTTAGAAAAATACGAAATAAATACATGGCTCATGTAAGCGAGGACAACAACGAATGTAATATATAAATGAATCATGCCAAAGTCATGACGGAAATCAATTTGTAAAAACAAGACGTAATAAGTTGCAAAAAGGCGCTAGACGTAACTAAGCAAATATTATGTGACTAAAAACAGAAAACAAAGAAAAACGGAAGAGTAGAAAAAACTCAGTCGATAAAAATGAGTGAACATACGGCTTATGATAGCAATTCCTTGTGAATATTGATTGAATCTTTCTCGGGGGTAAATGACTTTGATGGCTTGAAAAAATGATAATAAGGCATAAAAATGAAATAGAAAGGAAATACAAAAAAAATAAATAAATTATCTGCTTTGGGAGTTTTGCCTATCAGAATATCAATAAGAAATATGGCGACCACTTCATTTCCGGTGGGAATATGTTGAAGTGGTTATCTCACCTGACTTTGAAAAATACTAACGAAAAAAACTGAATAAATATCAGCAGCAGCAACAAGAATAATAAGAACAATAATAAAAATAAGTGTAATCAGTAGATAATAAAACTTAATATTCAAAAGTTTCTATCTTACTAAATGTATTTTGCTTGCTTTTAATTGGTTATCAAGCACACACACACACACACACACACACACACACACATACACCTCTAAAATTGGCAGGCGCTAACACACACACACACACACACACAAATGTATATTTATACAGTATAACTTCGTAGGATGTCCGTTGTTGGGTAGTAGATATCGGCTCAAAACGAAAACTGAGTTCGAATTCCAGTTGAAATTCGTTGTATTTACATACGCGCAAATACCTTTAGAAAGATATTAATTCGTCTCTTCACTCCAACTATATGTTAAATAACAGAACAGGCCGAGTTTTGTCTCCTTGGTTGGCAACCTGTCTACCACAGAAAGTAATACCAACCTACTGCTGAAAAATCTTTTTCCCAATCAATCTTTCGAGACATGATCGTCTAAGCGTGTCTCACTTATGACGCTTTACTCGCTGATCTTCATTCGAGCATGTTTCGTTGAATAAACTGGACTATTTTTGGACTATTTTATTTTAATCCTCTTAAATTCACTGATTGACTTCTTAATGTTGATGTTAAATTCATTACGAAAGGTACCAAAAGAATTTGCTCAAACTTGGACCAAACTGACATTTTGACAAACAATACAATGGATAGGATAAAAACTAAAATTGAAATGTTATATCAAAACATACAAAAACTTAAAAAAGAACAACTAATCAAAATAAAAGTAGAATTTCGTGATCTGATCAAAGCCGAAGCAATAAAAGACAGGCATGACAAAATGAAAAATTTCGTCTAAGTTTCTAACTATTGTAGTGAAATATCCTGTCCTACCCATGAATGGGTATGGCCCGGGTTATAAAAGACTGGGATTAGAACGAACGACAGAATGATCGAGAGTATTCGTGATTCAACGAGAGTTTTCTTCATTACACGAGAGTGATCGAGAGTCTTCGTCATTATACGAGTGAGGTCGAGAATCATCGGCCTTAGACGAGAGTTAGACGTCACTAGACGGAAGCCTTTTTCTCACGTCCTATACAGGGACATTGCCTTCTTAATTGTTATTCGTGTTAACTGTTCGTTGGTGTACTTGTATTTGGTTTATTGCACTGAGGTATAATAAATCCCTATTCTTATATCCTCAGTGTTAAGAGTTATTTCTTGCACTATTCTTTCTCTGTTTATCCCCTCTCAGGATACAACACTAACAAAAGCAATTAAAACTCACCGTGAGTATCTATATAACAGTACCCATATTTATAAACTGAAAAAAAATCAGATAAAACTAATACGTTTGTTGTATTAATTAAATCTGATTATAATTCAAAATTTCAAGAAATATTCGACGATCTCATCAAAATTAAAAATATCTACAAAACTCCTACTAACCAAATGAAATCGTAAATCAATAAAGTGAGAAAGGCTAACAAAGAGAACAGGAAAACTTATAACTTCCCAATAATTAGTGACTGAAAACTAAGATACATGTATGGAACAATAAAAATATATTAACCTAACTTCCCTCTTCATCTTATGATATCTCAAATCCCCACTACGGTTTATCAATTAACCAAAATCATAAACTAACACATTACAACTTACATAATAAAATATCCAGTATTAAATCAACTCACGAACTAATCCAAATGATAAACCTAGTACTGAAGTCATAGTCTCACTTAATGTTGAAAGTTTATTTACCAGTGTCACAGTCCGGGAAACAATTGACATAATTAGAAAGGATATTTACAACAATCAATATCTTCCTTCACTAACACTTAAATTTAACATATTACGGAGTTAATATTGACTTGTACCACCATTGTTCGCTTCTATGACCATCAAAATAATATCTATGTACAACGTGATGAAGTTTCCATGGATTCAGTTCTGGGACCAATATTTAGTAACTTTTCTATGGCTGAGATTGAATGTAAGTTATTTAATACGACTAAAAATCTATCATTTACCTCAGATATGGAGATGACGTTCTCAACTTAGTTGGAAACATAAAAAAAACTTCCAAAATATTTCCGTTTTTAAATTCACATATGAACATAATAAAAATAAAATTTCTGTATTTGATGTATTTCTGGAAGCCAATAATAATACATTTATTACCCTTATATATAAAAATAGCTAGCACTCTCAAATATAAAATTGATTATCTATTACACAACAGTTATTATGAAAAATTTAATAAATCATGCAAAAACGAAAAAAAAATTCTCCACTGTATTAAAAATCATTAAACCAGCTGTTGTATCACTGAGGTGCATAACATACACAAAGAAAGTGTGCTGCGGTATTATTCAGCATAAAATCCGGTGCTAAACGGTTATACACAGAACAGTCAGTCAGTTAAGTGTCATACGTGATACACGCTTGGTCGATCATGTCTCGAAAGAGACATGATTGACTGGGAAGAAGATTATCCCGCAGTAGTTTGCCATTGCTTTCTGCGGTAGACTGGTTGCCGACCAAGTCTATAGAACTCAATCTGTCCTGTTATTTAACCCATAACTGGAAGGAAGAGACGGATTAATACCTTTCCCAAGGGTATTTGCGCGTAAGTGAATGCAATGAATTCAACTGGAATTCGAACTCGGCTCCCCGATTTCTCGTTCCGAGCCAATATCCACTGCACCACAACGCACATCCTCACATATTAGGCTTTGAATGCTAATATTCTTTACTTAAATAGACCATTTCGGACATTCCTTAATTGAGAGTGCAACAGAGATGTCAGCCCTTATGCACCACAAGCCCAGTAATAAAGACATTATTAATTGCATAGTTGATAAACAAATTAGACGAGCGATTAGACATATTAGCATAAATATAAAAGAATACATCCTCAACTAACCCTAAACATATCAAATTACAGTGAAAGCAAACACATTCTAAACAAAAACAAGATAATATTCTAATAATTCAAAATAATATTCTAAAAAGTCAAAAATCATTCATATATTCCCTAATGATTCCAGTAAAATTAAAACTAATTATAATACATAATAATTTTAATGCTTAATAATTATATACTATACAAAATTTAATACAACGGAATTAATCATCCACGATAACGCTTCCCTGTCAATTAGTGTTTTGCAAACAAAAATGATAGTGTATCTTTGACCAAAAGTATATATATATATATATTGATTAAACAAAAACAGCATTATCAAGGAGATATAGAATACATATATCGGATATAAGCTCTATCACACAACACTGAAAGACACATTCCTGCCCATATTGATTGATAATAGAATTATAACAAACCGTGAAAATAAAAAATAGAACCTAACATTCTCCAAACAACTCTAAATAAGTCAGATGAGAGTAAAGAATCAATGATTTAACATGTCTAAAATAGAAATGTTTTTTTAGAATTGATTCTATAATTTAATTTTATCTCCCTTAGACTACAATATAATAGATTTAACAATTATTTTAAAGAATTAATTATAACAGAGCGCCTTCATGAGAGTTTAAAATAATTATTACAAAACACATTTCTTGCGTATTTACAAATAAAATCACATTTATGAATTACATTAATTTATGTTTTAGCAATTAAAGCCCTGAAGATAAAATTAGAAGTACTTGGAAAAATAAAAGAAACGAATACGGCGCATTCACTCATAAATTTAATGACATTAAAATAAATCAGAGAGTTATTGAGGATTAAAATAGAAATATTCATATATATATAATCATATGTTTATTTCATTATATATATATATATATATATATATATATATGAAACAAACATATGATTGTAGAGGAGAGGACATATATAGAAAAAATTATGTCAGTCAGTTAAGTGCCATACATGAAACACGCTTGGGCGATCATGTCTCTCTCGAGACATGACTGACTAGGCAGAAGATTAACCCGCAGTAGGTTGCCATTGCTTTCTGCGGTAGACTGGTTGCCGACCAAGGCTATAGAACCCAATCTGTCCTGTTATTTAACCCATAACTGGAAGGAAGAGACGGATTAATACCTTTCCCAACGGTATTTGCGCGTAAGTGAATGCAATGAATCAGGCTGGAATTCGCACTCGGCTCCCCAATTTCTCGTTCCGAGCCGATATCCAATACATCAAAACGCACATATGTACATGTTCTAAAACATCATTTATAATAAATATTCACAGCTCTATACATCATATATCGAGCACTGTTTTAAATTAATGTTTTGGACGGTGAAAAAATTTCTTTCTTCGTTCTGTACTCACTAGAAGATATATATATATATATATATTAGTTATTATTAGTTTTATAATAATAACATATGGGATTGTAATCCTAAAACTTTCAGTTTTCGCTGCCAAGTGCACGATCATCAAGCAAATGATGTTGCACTTGATAGCAAAACCTGAAATATTTTGAATTAAAGTCACATATATTATTATTAATATAACACTAATAATAACTATATATCTATAAAATATCTACTTCTACATTAAACACTTTACAAGAATTAAAAATTATTGAACAGTAGATAATATAACCATTAATTTCTACCAGTTTCAGACAGGAATTCTTTTTTAGACATTCAAATATAACAGTTGACAAATTAATTAGAATGTGAAAATTATCCAAAATGGAATTTTATTTAATGTTGTAATGTTATGTTCATGCACGTGTTGAAGCAAAAAGAAAATTTACATTAATTTTAGCAACAGAGTTTTGCGGTTCGTTTTTGTTACCACAATTCACACACCTGAAATGATTTTGCAAGTAGATTAGATCAACTTGGGAACATCGAAGAATGAATAATAAAAACATTTTTCAATTTTACAGCTCATTTCTTACATCTTTCAATTATAATACGCGAGAAATTATCTGTGAGTATGAACGGATTTTATTAAAAATAAACTGGCACAATGTATGCAGTTTATTTAATCTCTCTCTCACACACACAAACACACACACATATATATGTATATATAATTCTGAGAAAGACGTTATGTCCTTCATAGAGAATTAATCAAACCAATCATGTTATTGACTGAATCATTCACACACACACACACACACACATATATATATATATATTGCGATGGTAGAATTGATGCAATTATATATTTTAATTTATTGAAAGTTCGTTGATTATTTTTTTTTAGTCGAATTCTCAATATAGTCGAGTAAGTTGGACGCCATCTGTGAGAAACACAATGACGCATTTTATTCCGGTACAAATTTGAAAACGGCATTCTCTACGACTTGTCATTAGCGCTGGAAAATCTAACAAAATTATTTCAGAGAGTTTGGATGTTAATCTGGGTAGAATGCAGAATTTTCGGATAAGTTGGATGATTTTTCTAGTTAACATCATACAGTTTGTTGCGATCACTAGTGATGTTGATATTATAGCACCATTCAACATCTCACAGGGCGCCAGGCTCAATTAACAAGGGTACGTCAATTGTCTTGAAGAAGTAGTGATACTCTGAGTCAAGAAAATGACTGCTGGCAAATCTTATACCTGGAAGCAGCAATCCGGAACATGCTACGCAAGTAGGAGAGCCCAGTCAGGACTGTCAATGAACACATCACTCCTTACGTCTGGCGGCCTACCTTCTCAGACTACAATTCTCTTGATCATTATGTGTGCGCAGTTGAGCGATAGACCACCGAAACTCCTTGTAATACAAATACAAACATACACAAACACACACACACAATCTTATAAAACTATGCTTAAATTTTCGTCTAAATTAAGCAAAAATTAAAATCGCATTAATATCTCATTTTAATAGATATATTTACCAGAATTACACAAAAATATATTGAAATGGTAAAGACTAATTGTTTTAAATAAATCGCTATTGGTTTTAACCAGGGCCTTCAGTTGACATTGGAATACCTTCCTCTCTCCTTATATAAACTATGCTGCCATAATCCATGACTTTAGTTAATTTTTGGCGTTACAATGATTTGTGTTCGACTCTCATTAAACTACAAAAAATATATTGAAATTCTAAAGAGTAATTTTATTCAATAAATCGCTATTGGCTTCAACCAGTGCCTTCAGTTGACATCGGAATTCTTTCATCTCTCCTTATACATGTTATGCTGCCATGTTCCTTGACTTTAGTTCTTTTTTGGCGTTAAAAGAAGTTGTGTTGGACTCTCGTTCAACTATACCTAACACACAATAATTAACGAGGTTGCAGTTAGGATAGTCAGGTGGCCAGATGTAAGGAGTGAGATGTCGCAGAAATTGTCTGAGAGCTATGACTGGTTACTTCTGCTTGTGTGGAATGGAACAGAGTTCTGTTGCTAGTCATAGCGTCTTACAGCAGCCACTCTCTTGACTAGGGCAGAACTACCTACTCAAGGCATTTGCTGTAGGCTTCCCTGTTGTCACAGGAACAAATTTAAGTGATATTTTTAAATAAAACAGTCAGAGTTCATTTTCCTAGTTGCTGCACCTCCGTAATCACAACTAAACTGGTACAAGTCTCTCCGAAGCACTATCCAAAGATTAACACCCAAACACGCTGAAATACTCGTATTTGAGCTTCCGGTGCGAATGGTACTCTTTTGTTTGCAGTAGGTACCCAATAGACCCTATTATAGCGTGTAGTCAACAAAACAAAAAATAAACAACGCCCGTTAAATTTAAATACAGGATTTCCATAAAGTCCGTGTGCAATTTTAAAAATATAAAACTTTATTTGTATTTGTAATTTTTTAAGTTGCACACGAAACTTTTAGGCATCTTGTATATAAAACGCCGACGATTTACCCATCGTAATCAGTATATACATATATATATATATATATATATATATATATATATATTTATTATAAAAGGATTTTCGATTATTACCATGGATAGTACATATTTCACCGCTTTGATCAAAGCGGTGAAATATGCATTATCCATGGTAATAATCGAACATCCTTTATAAAATATTACTCTGTTAAATTAAATAAATGAATTTAACATTGAGTTCTCTCGAGTTCGTCTCTTTTGGAATTTACCCGGATTACATACCAAGTGTACTATATATATATATATATATATATATATATATATATATGTGTGTGTGTGGATGACTGTATTTGCACACAAACACACACACACACATAGATGTGTGTATGTTTTCTGATAGAGATTTTAACATACAGATATACCTCATAACATACGTAGAGAAAGTGAGACGAGTGAAGGATATACATATAGATACGTAGGTATATCAAATGTTCTTACGATGAGCACAAATAGGTTGTTGTATTTTCTTGAATTAAAATCTTTTAAAATTAAATAATAGTATATTCTTATAAGTAATTTCTAATCTACATAAAATGCAGTGTAATATGTCCGTATTCTTATGCAATTATAAATTTATTTTCACAATTGAACCAAGATGGTGATTTCTTTCGATTCAACAAACCACAATTTGATTATATCGAAATAAGTACATCGCTTAAAATATCAGTCAAGTGCCATATGTGATACACGTTTTGGCGATCATGTCTTGAAAGAGACATGACTGAATGGGCAGAAGGTCATCCCACATCAGGTTTTCATGACTTCTGCGGTAGACTGGTTGCCAGCCAAGGCTATAAAACTGAATCTTTCATATTATTTAACCCATAACTGGAAGGAAGCGACTGATTAATACCTTTCACAAGGGTATTTGGGCCTAAGCGAATTTAAAGAATTCAAGTGGAATTCGAACTCGGTTTCCTGATTTCTCGTTCTGAGCCGTGGAATGCATTTAATATATTTTTCTACCAAAAAAAAAAATAAATAAATAAAAAATGTTACACTTTTTTCGCTCCCCAAAATACAATATATACCGTTTTATTATTTAAAATCTTCTTTATTTTCAAGGGATATCGCACACAACACCTTTCTATAGTCAGGCTTTGGGTAGTAAACCTTAACTGCATTTCTACTTCATTGCACATTGTCAATAGACACGTCTGATCATGCCGATTGATTAGCAGCGTCAATAGAAAACGATTAAACAAGTGGCCAACTAATAAAACTCGAGCATAGCTATGATCTATTCGATACTTATTGCGCTGTTTATATAACAAGGAGAGCTGGAAACGAATGTGGGTAGGAGTTGTGAGTAGAGAGCAATAGAAACAAACAGCGACTGGACGGAAAAATATATTGAAACAGATTTTATATAAGGGTAAGGAGTTGGGGAGAGTTTTTCCCGTTGGAAGAAATGTTGAAAGTAAGAAAGTCAAGGAAAAAAGATGGATACAAAGAAAGAAAGTAAAATCAAATATGAGAGAGAAACTGAAGAATGAAGAAAAGGAACGAAAGAGAAGAAAATCATGTAGAACGAAAGAATGAAAGAGGAAAGGAATGAAAGATAATTAAATAGTGCATGAAGTGGGAAATAATAAAAATACAGAGTGGACGAATAGAAGAAAAAATATGAAAAAAAGAAAGAAGAAAAGAAAAATGTAATATATGCAATAGGAAATAAAGAATAAAAATGAAAGAATATATAAAATAAAGAACGAAGATAAAAAGAAGGGAGTAAAAAAGAAGGAAAGCAAAATAATAAATAGATTGGGTAATAAAGAACATAAATAAGGAATGAATGAACAGAAAGGATTATCATTAAAAGAAAGAAAAATATGTGCAAAAGAAAAGTACACAAGAAAGAGTATAACGTGAAAATGTAAAAAAAGAAAAAAAGAAGAATTGTAGTCGGATGAAAAAGAACGAAGATAAAAAAAAAGAGATAGCAGAAAAGGCTGAAGCAACAAATGATATTCAAGATAATGGCAAGGATGATTATAAACCAGCACTGAACATAAATTAGATTTAATAATGACTAGAAATAAGGATTCTTCTTCTTCCATGGGTCCTGTTTTTTCATGACGTAGGCGATCATGGCTTTTCACGTCTCCCTATTTCTAGTAGCTCTTAGCACGCTTTCTCCTGTTACACCACGCAATCCCCGTTCTGTCATTTACCTGCTCATGTTCTTCAAAAATGCTATCCGCTGCTTTCACTTGTCTCTTTTTCCCCTCAGCCTGGTCTGTTAGTATCAGGTTCTCCAAACCCTCCTTCCTCATTACATGTCCCAGGAACTTTAGTTGTTTTTTCCTGATCTTCAGTATTAATTTCCTTTTACGTTTCTATCCTTTCCAAAACCTCATCATTGCTCACATGCTCGATCCATGCTATCCGCAGCATCCTTCTGTAGAGCTACATTTCAGTTGCTTCAAGTTTTTCCTTCATTTTTGATATGGAAAAGAAATAACGGGGATAGAGCGGTAAAAAGGAAATTCAATCAAAACAGAAACAAATAGAGAGATTAGAGAGAGAAAAAGAGTATAAAGAAAGAATAGAAAAAAAAGAAAAGAAAAAAAAAGCCGAAGCAACAAATGATATTCAAGATAATGGCTAGGATGATTATAAACCAGCACTGAACATAAAATAGATTTAATAATGACTAGAAATAAAGATTCTGCTTTCTCCATCGGCCCCGTCTTTTCAGGACGTAGGCGATCATGCCTTTCCTCGTCTCCTTATTCCTAGTGGGTCTTAGCACACTTTCTCCTGTTAAACTACGCAATCCCCGTTCTGTCATTCACCTACTCATATCCTTCAAATATGCTATCCATTGCTTTCTTCTGTCTCTTTTTCCCTCAGCCTGGCCTGTTATTATCAGGTTCTCCAAACCCTCCTTCCTCATTACATGTTCCAAGAACTTTAGCTGTCTCTTCCTGATCTTCAGTATTAATTTCCTTTTCGTTTCCATCATTTCCAAAACTTCATCATCGCTCACATTCTTGATTCATGATATTCGCAGTATCCTTCTGTAGAACGACATTTCAATTGCTTTTGATATGGAAAAGAAATAACGGGGATAGAGCGGTAAAAAGGGGATTCAATCAAAACAGAAACAAATTAGAGAGAGAAAAAGAGTATAAAGAAGGACAGAATATAAAAAAGAGTTGTTGGTAGAAAGAGAAAGAGAAGTGAGACACATGGACACTACAATCAAGACACCAAACGAATCGGGTGGCGTGAAAGAAAAGTAAAATTGATCGTTTACACGAGCCAAAAGTTACTCCCCCATTCCCCGCTAAAACAAAGAACAGGTTGAAATATAAAACCTGAAGCGAAAAAAAAAAAAAAACATCGTACGGAAAAAGGAAATTACTAAAAAAAAAAAAAAAAAAAAAAAAAAAAACAAGCAGAAGAAAAATTAAGAAAGAAGGATAAAAGTTGATTCTAAAAAGAACGAGTTTTAACGAAAGAAAAATGTTGCATGAAATTTATTCGCGTCATGGAAATGAAAGAGAAAAAAAAAGAAGAAGCGAAATCTCACGAGAGAAAGAGAGAAATCTCGCTAGAGAAAAAGGAGTTACTTGAAATAAAGATAGTGTGAGTGGAGAACGTGCTAGAATAGAAAACGATCAGTAAGTGAAGAAGTCCTTGACGCAAAGTACTATTAATTTACACCATACCATCGATCACACGTTACAGCAAATATCACGTTTACGATAATTGGTTTTTGCTTAAGAAAAAAGACATTTCTTCGCCAACTCGCCTTCCCACCTCCATTTTCTCGGCGTTCTTTTCATTTGGTCTGTTTGTATTTGTCTCTGTGTTAGATTCACATTCGGAATAAATGTATTGCAGAGAGGCTATTGGTGTGTGTGCTCTTGTATAAAGTGTTAAGTATAGACGAAAATTTCTCTGTGCGCATGCGTTATAATGGACAGGAATCATTGGAATTATATTCTGTTATTGTAGACTTCTGCGTGGTCGGTTTTGTCAAACGATTTACATGAAGTTCCAGCACAATCCGAATATACACAAACACGAAAATTAATACTGTAGGAAGACAGACATACTTGTATATGAAAAAGCAACGTAAACATGTACAAGCGTTATATATATATATATTAAACATTTCACCTTAAGAAATTCATATTTTAATAAGATGCAAGGGGATAACACCTGGAAGTGGAAAAAATGAAATGACTTTAGTGAGACGAAGGATCAATGGAGGAACGAGATTCCCGAAGACATAATTTGGCGAATAGAGCTGCATTTACATTTTCGAAGATTCTAGTTGACAGGGAAGCAATAGATCAGAACAGAGTTCCGCAATGAAGATATTTTGGGGAAGACAGTATTAGAATAATACTTACGGTTGCATCTAGCTAATTTAACAGTAAAACAATGAAACATAGTTTGCAATCTAGTAGTATGCTTAAATACATTTGGTCGAATCAGCAAGGAGGTAGGCTCATCAGAAAATATGTCGTCGAAATATTTAAATAAAAAGTCTAAGGAGTGCCACATCTACTTTAGGTAAAGTGGTTATATTAAAAATAGCATATTTAGAATCTTCATTTATATATGTACGTTAAATATAGCATGCAAATAACAAATGTACGTGAACAAAATTTGGTTAGTTTCTCCTGGTGTCGAATAGATCATGTTGGAAACATATATATATATATATGGGCAGCAATGTTTCATTTAAGTATGTTTCGTTAATACGACCGACAACAAAGATTTAATGATTTTTTGATTTGATTTTTTCCAGTAATCTTACGTCTTCTTTTTTGCTGAAGATATAGAATGTAAAAGATTTGGCTTAAACTTATAAACCCTCGTCTTTGTTGTCCTTGTTTCGATCGTATTACTTTAATTCCAAGCTCGGTTAACGGCAACCGCTGTCGATAGCCCCTACGCTTAAATACATTTGGTCGAATCTGCAAGTAGGTATGCTCATCAGAAAATATGCCATGGAAATATTTAAATAAAAAAATCTAAGGGGTGCCACATCTACTGGAGGCAAAGTTTTTATATATAAAAAAAATAATTATACATGTGCGTCGAATATCTAAACTTATTTATGAATGGAACATTGTCTGTGTGTGTGCGTCCGTTACCTATAGACTCCGAAACGGCTGAACCGATTTTCTTGAAAATTTACACAGTTGTACTATAAGCGTCTGCGAGTGTTCTTAGCTAGGTTTTGTGTCGAGGTACCCCAGATAAATATTAAAATCGATAATCGAATAAATCGGGTGATAGATGGAGTGGTCCGATTTTAAACAAATTTGATACACTTATAGACAAAGACATAAGAAACGATATTCAGAAGTTTCAAGGTTGCTGTTCTTACAATAGTGCAGAAAATTCATTATATATATATATATATATATATATATATATATATATATAAGCTTTCATTACACCCGAGCAACGCCGGGCTATACTGCTAGTAACATACAAATAACAAATGTGCTTGAAAAAAATTTGGTCAGTTTGTCCTGGTGTCGAACAGATCATGTTGGAAATATATATATATATATATATATATATATATGGGCAGCAATGTTTCATTTAAATATGTTTCGTTAATACGACCGACAACAAAGATTTTATTAATTTTTGATTTGATTTTTTTCCAGTATTCTTACGTTTTCTGTTTTGCTGAAGACAAGGAATGCAAAAACGTTCCATAAAATTCGACTTTGCAAGCCCTTTCAACATCTTCACAGGCCATATTCAAGGATATTTTTCCGGTGTTATTATGTCCTCATGCTTAACTGTATTCTTTGTAAATTCTGTTTCACGTGATTTTATTTGATTTTATTTTGTCTTTCAAATGCAGAGTTCTTTAAAGTTTTCACGTAATGCGCGCGGCGGGCATCAGGCGAGCGTTTGTCTATCTTTTTATAAAGCTTCACATTCCATTTCCGATGTGAAATAGTGTAAGGTTGATGATGAGATAAAATTCTTTGATATACAGTGCCTCTCTTATAGCGAGGTTCCTTTTATATTATGATTTAAATAGTATTTTGTATTTTCAACCAAAAGTCTTCGTAAGGGTTCTTGTAAGTTATTAGTTAATGTTTTTTTATTGCACTCAAGGCAGTGGTAGTATGGCCAATATAGATAATTATTTTATGACAAACAATTTTGTACAGGGAATTGAAATTCATAAATTATATTATTTATCGCTAGTTTAAATTTGATAGGTTTATTATTATTAGAAACAACAACATATATATATATATATATATTACTTAGCGTGATGGTCTAGTTTTATACTTATGCGATTCCTTAAATTTGTGGCCTAAAAATACTATGTTATAAATTATGTTATCATGTTTTCATTTTTCCCTTGAATTAAGCAAAATTTTAACCAACAATTCTAATCTGTCTGGATATTAATCGTCTATAGATTAATTAGCAGCATAGCCCGGTGTTGCTCGGGTGTAATGAAAGCTTTAAAACTAATCCATGGTTCTGGAGCTCAGACTCTTTGGACATTGGCACGGAAAACTAAATAGCAGTAGTTGTTTAAAGCGAAACCGTAGACTGATAGAAAAATGAATGAATGTAAGTCAACTTTTGATTTCCTGGTATCGATATCAAATAAGTATTTCGTCGTAAACTGAATTTTGAAGGCTAAATAAGTCCTCTGAGTAAATGGTATCATGGCTGAGACTAAGACCTACAATTATAACTACTTAGAGCTAAACCCGAAGCAAAAACAAAAATAAAAGGGCTGAAAAAAATTACAGAGATACAGGCAGATAAACAGACACATACACAAACACCTTGCCTTATATATATATATATATATATATATATATATATATATATATATATATAGATAGATAGATTTTCGGCACTATTGGAATAACTGCAACCTTGAAACTTCTGAATATAGTTTCTTATATCTTTGTCTATGAGTGTATCAAATTTGATTAAAATCGGACCACTCCTTCTATAACCCGATCCTTCTATATTTATCGGGGGTACCTCGACACAAAACCTAGCTAAGTACACACGCAGACTCTTATAGTACAACTCTCTAGATTTTCAAGAAAATCAGTTCAGCCGTTTCAGAGTCTATAGGTAACGGACACACACACACACACACACACACACACAGTGTTCCATTTATAAATAAGTTTAGATAACGTAAACGTTAATTTTCTTTTATTACATTTTCCCTGCTTTGAATGGTGTAGAGTATGTCGGTGTTATCTCCCAATGTCTTGTTTATATTGTATTTATAGCTGTACTTTCGTCGTTCATTAGGTGTTGGTCTATTTCTAAACGGATTGCACTAAGTTATATATATATATATATATATATATATGTGTGTGTGTGTGTGTGTGTGTGTGTTTGTGTAAAAATCGGTGATGATTTACCCATCGTAATCAGTATATATATATATACATATATACATGTGTGTGTGTGTGTGTGTGTGTGTGTGGTTAAAGCAAATAATTTGTTTCTGTAACTGCGCAGGTTAATTCCTTTATGATGTCAGCACCTATCAAGGCTATGCTTTATCTTTTTTTTTTAAATCAAAATTTTGGTAAAAATATTTTTTCTTTTTTTGTTTTTGTTAGCAAGTAACCAAATAGTTACCAGATTTTACTATTATAAAATCATTCAGGACATATATACAAATAAATTAAATTATTTTTAATAGTTATTTTCATAAAATCTTGGTAAAAACGTATTTTTAAAAAAATCTCTTACCACTCTCTCCACGTAAATCTAGTGAAAATTTATTTTATTATTTAAAAATAGAACATATGTCTTTTATTATCTCGCTTCACAAATTAATATATTTACACTTTCGTGATTAAGAAATACTTTTATCCAAAATTTCATGCTATAAACCAGAAATCCTTGTATAAATTAGATTAATTTAAATTTGCTAAATTTTAAAATATGACGTGTCAGATATATATATAATATATGTTAACAAGATTTTGAAATTGAAAATGGACTTTTCTTTACAATGTTGTCAAGCTCTCAAAATGGAGGAAAATTAATGAATTTTGAATTCAATAGTCTTCTCCTATCTCCCTAACCTTCATTCTCTCTCATGCTTCTTTCTCCGTCCACTACACTCATCAGTATTATCATCCTTCTCTTATTCACATCTTGACACCACCTATAACCTGTCACTCTTTCTCATACCCTTCCTCCTATGTAACCCCCTGCAAAACAGTGGCAGTAAAATTCCTTACTTGGGGCGATATGATTATATAAAGGAAATTGTTTTGATGAACTTTCTTCTATGGTATCTAGACTTTTGCAATGAAGCACAGTAGTAGATTGACAGCAAGGTTTCATTATTTTACTGTAACCGTCAGTTCTATGCTAATGGCTTATTCCCTCGATTTTATGGATTCTTGCTTTCCAGTCAAATTTGATCGTCAAAACTTTTAATGCAATTTCAACCGTTTGTCTGTATTCGTGACTCTTGTTCTTTTATGGCTCACTCTCCTTAATAAAGTTTATTTTTCTCCTCATTTCTCATCCTCCGTAAAACCTTACGTCTTAGTGGCTCTATTGCCTTGCTTGGTTTGAAATTACCAAACAAATGTTTTCGTAAATAAATCTACAGAAATAACGGCTATTAAAAAAAAAACACATTTAAATTGTGATCAACTCCATGTTCTAACTTTTATTGATTTCCATCATTCAGACGCTTAATTCTCGCCACTCTTTCAATCACACTCACTCCCAGTCTCTGCTAGCACGCATCATTCTTTTGACTCGCCTGATATGTTTAACGGTATTAAAGATATCGAATATTGAAATAATAGTTATTAAAATGAACACCACTTCCTTGTCATTTCCTGTTATCGGCTCGTTAGACCCCCTATTGGTTGCATTTGTGTCTATATCATTTGATTTTTTTCATTTTTCTTTTATTCCAATACCTTTTTTATGAACCTTAATTCATCCTCCTCTATTTCAACCCCGCCTCTTTATATTCCGCCTATTCAAGCCCTTACTCTTTTGGAAAAGAACGCTGGTTTTTTTATATCTTTATCTTCTCTAAAAGCGGCATTTAGACTGATGAGTAACCTTAAGGCACATAAATCTGCCGTTCATAGAAATTATCTCAATTTATTGAACATTTTATTTCTTAACTATTTTTTTAGTGGGGTGGTTCTTTTTGAGAAAATTAAATTTTATACACACGCCGAACACTCAACCTATCTTTTATCTCTCTCTGCCATTTCAACTTCCTTTGATATATTTAATTTTGCTATTTACTCTTAGTTTTATTTTTATTTCTGAATTTATCAATATTTCTTCCTCTTTTCTGCGTTCTCTATTACGCCAATGCGTTATGTAATTTTTTGAATTCTTCATACATAACCCTTCCTGTCCATATATTTTATCCCTTATACCATCGCGTTTCACATTTTCACGTCGTCCCACCACACTTTTCAGTTTAATCTTGGCTCCATTCTCCATTTTTGCTTAATTTCATGTGTATCATTAGTTTTTGTTGTAGGTCACGGCTTCATTCATTGATTTCTGGTGAACAAAGTTTGAAAGAAAAGTAGAAACTTTGCGAAACAATGTTTACTTCATTCGGGGAAAAGATTTAACAGCGAGCACGTGTTGAGAACCGTAATCTCTACATTCAGCCAGTCAGATAAGTGATACACACTTGGGCGACTATGTCTCGAATAAAGCATGGCTGAGTGAGCAGAAAATTTTCCCGAAGTTAGTTGCCATTATTTTCGGTGATAGACTAGTTGACAACCAAGGCTATATAATTCAATCAGTTTAGCCCATAGCTATAGGAAGAAAAGGTGGATTAATACAATTCCCAAGAGTATATGCACGTAACTGAATGCAAGGAATATAACTGGAATTCGAACTCGGCTCTCCGACTTCTCGTTTCGAGCCGATATCCACAGCACCACAACGCACATTAGCTGTCGTATAAAATCCTTTAATATACAGAAATTTAGCATCTTTATATCAGACGTAATTTAAATTGTGAAAAGAACACAAAAGAATTCTACAAAAATAGGGAATTTAATTAACGTACAAAAAATTGCTTTGTAACCATTAAGGAAGCAATTATTAATAAGGTTAACAAAGTTAGAATGTCAGATGAAACGAATCTTTTTTAAAATTAAATTTTTTTCTACTGTTGGAAGTCCTCAAGTGATGTGATTTCTGATATTTGATACTGTTTTTTTGTTTGTTTGTTTGTGATTCCATAGCACATGTTCACAATCTTCAAAAAGTCATGAAGTTTGTATGCTAAAAGAACATTTTCAACATTGATCCTAGGGAGCTGCTGTATACAGCTGAGAGTTTAGATTTCTGAGCGCGTTTCGATTCATGCATGACATCCACATTTTTTTTTCTTGGCGGTATTTTTTTCCTTTTTTTGTAGAAATTTGGACAATCTCTTCAGGAATGAAGAAGAGGCTCGTGGCAACAGTAATGTGTTTCTACAGAAGGATGCTGAAGATACCAAGGAGAAGATACAAAAGTGAAGAAGACTCATGTTTAACGTCAGGGAGAAAAAGGTTCCTGGGACATGTAATGAGGAATTAAGTTATGGTTATGTGATTCTACAGAAGGATGTTACGGATATCGTGGACAAGCAACGACGAGGTGTTAGAAAGAATGGCAACAAAAAGGAAATTGATGCTGAGCATCAGAAAGAGACAACTGAAGTTCCTGGGACACGCAATGAGGAAGGAGAGCCTGGAGAACCTGATACTGACTGGTCATATAGAAGGAAGGAGAGACAGAGGAAGGCAGCGGATATCATATTTGCAGGGCCTGATCAGGTGGATGACGGAACGGGGGTTGCCAGGAGCAACAGGAGCAAACATACTAAGAGCCACAAGGGATAGAGAGACGTGGAGAGCCATGATCGCCTACGTCCTAAAGGGACAGGGCACATAGAAGAAGAAAAAATGCTCCCACGTCGGATAGAGAGAAAAAGATACGGAGGAATGCAGCGCAAGAAATATTCCATAGTCTACAGCAAATAAATGACAGAGGGGGATTTGTGTGAGATACCAAGAGGAAAACATATTAAGACCAATACGGGACATGGGCAAGTTGAAGCCCATGATCGCCTACGCACTGAAGAGATATGGCGTATTAAAATGATAAAAAAAAAATATAAAAATATATTTCCTCTTCACATCGAGATTTTTATGCCTTGATGTTTCAGGTAGTTGGTTTAGGTTCGTAGCAATTTGCAGTGTTGGGCAAAACTACACCTAGCATATTTTGATGAACAATTTGTTTTTCTCATGTAAATATTTTTTTATATTTGATACGTTTTGTGGTGCATTGGATAGCGGTTCAGAACGAGAAATCGGGGAGCCGAGTTCGAATTCCAGCTGAACTCATTGCATTCACTTACGCGCAAATACCCTTGGGAAAGGTATTAATCAGTCTATTCCTACCAGTTATGGGTTAGATAACAGGAAAGATTGGGTTATATAGCTTTGGTCGGCAATCAGTCTACCGCAGAAAGTAATGGCAACATACTCCGGGATAATCTTCTGCCAAGTCAGCTATGTCTGTTTCGAGACATGATCGCCCAAGCGTGTATCACGTATGGCACTTAACTGACTGACTGACGCTAAAGTATCTGAAGTGTTTAGTGTTTAATAATTCGACATCTTATTATTATTCTTCTATGTGCAGTGTCTCTTCAGAACGTAGGGGATCATTACACTCCATATTTCCCGATCTCTCTTGCTGCTGTTAATACTCCTTTGCCTGTTACTCTACTTAACACCCTCCATCTGCTTAAATCTATCAAGTATGTCATATGTTGATTTCTCTTGTTATTCTTCCTTTGTATCCGTTCCGAGAGTATCAACTTCTCCAATCTTTCCTTCCTCATTTAGTCAGTTAAGTGCCATACGTGATACACGCTTGGGCGATCATGTCTCGATAGAGACATGACCGACTTGGCAGAAGATTATCCCGCAGTAGGTTGCCATTACTCTCTGTGGTAGACTGGTTGCCGACCAAGGCTATAGAACCCAATCTGTGCTGTTATTTAACCCAACTGGAAGGAAGAAACGGATTAATACCTTTCCCAAGGGTATTTGCGCGTAAGTGAATGCAACGAATTCAACTGGAATGAGATGTCCCAAAAACTTCAGCTATCTTTTCCTGACATTAACTATCAGTTTCCTTTTCTTGCTCATCCACTCCAAATCTTCGGAGTTGCTCCCATTTTCTGTCCATAGTAACCATTATCATCCTTCTGTAGAACCAGAGTCACCTTGCTTCAAGTCTTTTATTCATCTTTGATGCTACTGTCCAAGATTCGATACCATGTTAAAGAACAGACATCACAACGTATATTGTCTAGAGATCACTCGTATAGTCACTATGATGACTTCACACACACGTTAGTGTATATTCTTGTTTTGCTTATATTCTATGTGCTGTGTCTATTTGAGACAGGCGATTATTGCCCTCCACATCTCCCTATCCCTTATAGCTCTTAAACCCCTTTTCCTGCTATCCCGCTCAAACCTCACCCCGACACCCCATCTACTCAAGTCCGTCAAATATGTCACACATTGATTTTTCTTGTCTATCCTTGTTTCTATACTCCAGTGAGCACCAGATTCTCCAAGCATTCCTTCCTCACCACATCTCCAAATATTTCAGCTGTCTTTTCCTGACGTTAAGTATCAGACTCCTGCTCGTGTCCGTCCTCTCCCAAACCTCGTTGTTGCTCACATATTCTGTTCATAGTATCCTCAGCATCCTTACTGATTATTTTAGGGAATCAGGGTAGGTGTCGTCCATGCTTTCATTGCAAATCCAGATAATAGTTTGTTTTTTTTTTGTTTTGGAAAGAAGTTGAGAAATTCAGATTAACAAAAATAGAGGCACATTGTAGTCAGAACAACTGCAAAAGAAATGATGTAAAAATTTAGAGAAAATCATAAAAGAAAGAGAATAAGAAACGGGTGGAATAAAAAAAAATTCTTTTATCAAACGTCAAAATAATCATAAAATATACACAATTGAATGAAAATAAGCTGTTCAAGAATTATGGTTCGCAAATACACTTAGTAAAAAACTAGAAAAAAATGAATGAATTATTTTTAATACAAATCTTGTTTGTATTTATTGCTGCTACTTTTTTTCTGAATTTTTGGTATGTTTGAATGTAAGACAAAGTTTCTGCACTTTGTATAAAAAATAATGACAGCAGAAGTTTTGTCATATTTTGTATTTAACATATATTTAATTCTTTCTTTTATCACGTCGATTTTATTTGCCTCCTTGATAATTTTTATCTGCCATATTTGTTCTTTTTCTGCGGGCTGTTACGTGCCTACGCATGCGCAAAAATACATTCCCACATTTAATACCTAGCTATGTGTGTGTGTGCGCGCGTGCTTGTGCGTGCGTGATGATGTACAACTTTCTATGGGTAAATTGTTGCCATATTATTATTATTATTATTATTATTATTATTATTTTTATAATCATATCGCCCCAAGTAAGGCATTTTACTGCCACTATTTTGCAGGGGGTTACATACGAGGAAAGTTATGAGAAAGAGTGACAGGTTATAGGGAATGTCAGGAAGTGCGTAAGAGAAGGATGAGAATACTGATGAGAGTGGAGTGGACGGAGAAAGGAACATGAGAGAGAGGATGCAGGTTAGTGAGATAGGAGCAAATAAAAATATTTAGAGAATTAGGGTGATTCAACTATGCGGATAGAAGTGGTCATGTTTTGGTTCTAATTACCTAATTTAGTGGGAGCAAAGTTCAACTGAACATCTGCCATAGAGTATTGATAGGCTTGCCTCGCGGAAACGAAGATATAATGTAAAATGATTGCAAATATTGTTTGGTTAAAACAATTTTGAACGGAAAACTTTATAATATAATCTTATATAGTGTACATATTGATGAATTCATTCAATATGTAAAAACGTTTAAATTCTGTTTAAAATAAGAGCGGTGATTTTCTTTTTGAAAAGGTTTACAGATTAGAAAATATTAATCTGTGTAAAATTAATATTAGTGGATATTGGTCTGGTTAATTTTCGGTCGTTGAACAATAATGATAAAAAATCCTTTTTATATTATCTATCTCTCTCTCTCTCTCTATATATATATATATATATATATATATATATATAAGTACCTTCATCTATGAAAAAAACATCAGTAACAAAACCAACTGTCAACTTTTTCTCGCAGATTCTTTCTCATTTAACTACATTCTTACTTATTTAACCATTCTTTCTCATCATTTCATTGTCTGCCAAATACATTCCTCTCCATCAATTTGCTATTCTTTCTCAAAGATTTTACTCGTTTTCTATGTTTCTGACTCCTTCTCAACATCGATCGTAATTCATCACATAAATCTCTTAAAAACCTCCCAATTGTTTCCTTTTAATGAGATCGATTGGCTGATCGATGGAAATCAATTGGTCGGTAATTATGACCAATCCAATTAAGCCAGCCATCTTACATCCACTATTGACTATTGTACCGTTTCGTCTCCAACTTTACCACCCAATCCTATAATTAGTTTCATTTTCTCCCTTGTAGATCTCACCATCCCAACGATTTTCATTCATTCGTTTTACACCTTGGCATCACGCAGCTATAAGATATATATTATTATTATTATTATTATTATTATTATTATTGTTACCCAAATTTGTACGTACTAATGAGTGGTTATCACTACTATCCTCATGTCTCCAGTAATTATGGCCGTATCCTCATAGACCCCAACATAACCTTGGTCTTAATTTCTTCTCTGAGTTTTTGATAATTTCATCTCCAATCTAGAGCAGTGACATGATTCCATGCATACCAATTCTTGTGAACATTAATGCATTCTTAGTATTTTCGCAATTCACGGTCAAGGTTTTAATTTCTTCACATAATTTTTTTCCTTCAGATTTCGCTGTTTGTCACTGAAACACTCAAAACCAACATTGTTCATGCATGTCAGATCCACGCTTCACGTTTAAATAGAGTTATCGTTACGTTTTTGAAAATGGCAGATTATCAATATTTCCTTTTCTCGAAAATACCCATTTCTGCTGAATAATGTAAAATTAAAACATTGAAAGAGAATAGTAACAAGGAGAAATAAGAAATGATTTATTTTAACAAGTGTCATAATAATCTTAAAAGATTAAATGAAAATAAATCGTTCAATAATTCTGGCCCATATTATACATTGTATAAATCATGAGCAATATGTCTGATCTTTTAAAGAATGTAACAATAGTTTCTATCTTGTGTATAGAAATATTGAAAGATGACATATTGCTGCATTTTTTTTATTTGACATGTAAAAATGTGTATTGATAGCTATTTGGCTTTTCACTGTTATTTGTTTTTTGATGCTATATTTTTTCCATAAAAAAATTTAGGGTGAATATTATTTAACTTACCCTTACTGTCTTTCATTTTATATTTTTGTATACTTATGTTTAAGTTATGCTGTAACAATATATGCATATCCCATCTGCCCTCTCGATTCTGACCATCAATCCAAATAAAATACACTTTCTCTAGTACTTAAGCAGAACGAACCAAAAAAATCTTCATAATTTTCTACTTATAACTGTTACTTGATCAAATTTTATAACTTTCATTTTTAAAGCTTGAATCAAATATTGCATCCCTACATATCTCTTTTTTTAATCATATCACCCCGATGAAAGGCGGTAACGCCACTAAAGCGCAGGGGGCTACGTAGGAGTGAAAAGATTGGAAAAGAGAAAGCCGGATACCACATGAGCCTCTTCACCTGTTCAATAGACGTGGGTGGAGTGTGACCCAGGCGATAGTTTAGTCTATCTACTTCAAATGAAAGAAAAAGAACAGAGTGAAAAGATTAGAAAAGAGAAAGCCGGAAACCACATCCTAAACAAGGAAAAAAGGATGAGCCTCTTCACCTGTTCAATAGACGTGGGTGGAGTGTGACCCAGGCGATAGTTTAGTCTATCTACTTCAATTGAAAGAAAAAGAAAGGAGTGAAAAGATTGGAAAAGAGAAAGCCGGAAACCACATCCTAAACAAGGAAAAAAGAAAATTTAGAAATTATACAAAAACGAGCAAAATAAAAGAGGACAAAAATAATTAAAAAACAAAATGGCTTAATGTTTACCATATTCAAGAAGACAGACGCACGTGCTACTACCAGCAAGTTGAAAATTATAGATAATAATGATAATAATAATAGATTTAACTTGTTCTAGATCACGTCACCCAGTGAGGAATAAATTAACAAAGTATATCACTTATGCGCCAGTTTTCTCTTAATTATACTTAGTAAAACTAAATATTGTGGCTGAACACAATGAATTCTTTCTCAGATTTTTAACCATTCAACTTTTTCGATTAATATTATTATTATGTTGTCAGTTTTCATCATATTTCCATATCTGCTATGGTCGTACTACGTACAAAGTCTGCGGGAAGACCGTAGGCAGTTCGTGGTGTGTTGTTATGGCTCTATTTTATGTTTTTCTATCTTCCCCATCATCTTTAGCGTTACATAGAAAAAGTTCTCCTTAGTATGTGGGCTGTAATGAATAAGACAAGTTTTTTTATATCTCTTAAGCTGGGGTTTCCGGGGATTCTTTCAATGTGTTGTTTTTTTCCGTTTTTTTATAATTCCAAGTGCACCTACTATAACTGGCACAACTCGTGTTTTCAATTTGCAAAAAAAAAACAAAGATCACACAGGTTTGATCGTAAGGTATAAGATATAATTATGGGTACATATTTTTTATTTCTTTAAGGTATGGTCTTCCAGCAATCATTTCAGGGGGTCTATCATAACCTTTTTCAAGTAATCCATGAGCCCCAACAGCATTGATGTCTTCACTTGCTACAGTTTTGAGATTTCCATTTCAAGATCTTTGAATTTTGATAGTTTTTGAAAATCTTCCAAGATGCTTTACAATCTGCAGGAACTACCAAGTCAATAAGAAAGCATATTCTCTTCTTGTACTCTCTGATCACAATGGCTGGACCATTAGATTTGATTATTCTCTCCATGTGCTTTGTAAAGTCCCATTGCTATTATCATTATTATTATTATTATTATTGAAGTATATTTATTTAAAAAGTTTTCGTCTTATCCTGACTATAACGTGACCAATAATTCTGTTTAATGTTTAAATTCTCCACTATCAGACATTTTTTTATTTATGTTTATGTTGTTTAAATATCTGTCAATCCAGTGCGATATTCTTTTAATAGGACCAATATTTTCTAAAAGGTTTAATTGACTGTTAGCTATTAGCGATTTTACCACTTCACATTTTACTTTAAACGATAGTATATAGATAGTAAATAAATGAAAGCTGATATAAATGTGCTACAGGATAATTTCTCGTTGCGATTTCTCTGAGCTATGAAAGATTACAATCTGATTTCTCCGATCAAACAAACAACTAATTTGCGTAGCCAATAAAACTTTGAACTTGTACTTAGAGTTAAGGATGAGTTATTTCTAAAACCGTAGTGTTTGCAATATCGAACTTGGCGTTTATAATAGTATATAATTATATTATTATTAGCTATACAACTAATTATTTTGTAATACTTGAGATTAATATTAACAGAATTGACGAAGGCGAACTGGTATGGTGAAGGAAGCATTCCAGAAGTTGAGTAAAGTATTAAGAAACAGGACAATTTTACTAGAAACCAAGAAGTGAGTACTGGATTGCTATGTAATGTCGGTTCTTCAATATAGCAGTGAATGTTAGACAAGTTATCGAAGATGAAGGAAACACTTCAAGCGGCTGAAATGTGTCTCATAGATCAGAGAAATCGCACCGAGAAATGTAGTTTTACAGAAGGATGTTGCAAATATCATGGATCTAGCATGTGAGCAATGATGAGGTTTTGGAAAGGATGGAAACGAAAAGGAAATTAATACTGAACATCAGGAAAAGACAGCTAAAGTTCCTGGGACAAGCAATGAAGAAGGAGGGCTTGATGTACTTGGTACTAACAGACCAACTAGAAAGAAAAGAGACAAAGGAAGCAGCCGATAAAATGTTTGAAGGACCTGATCAGGTGGATGACGGAACGAGAGTCGCGTGGTGTAACAGGAGTAAGCGTGCTAAGTCTCTCTAGGGATAGGGAGATGTGAAAAGCCATGAAAGACAGCAGCAGAATAATAATAATAATAATAATAATAATAATAATAATAATAATAGAAGTTATTTTAACGTCCTATAGTCATGAGCAAAAAGAAGAAGACAAAATGCCAACTAAAGCTCGGGGAAACTGAAATGAAACAATTAAAGGCATTTAAATAACTGGGTAATATTCTGAGAGAGGATAGAAAGTGCCACCTTGAAATCCAAAGATTCGATGGCATGGCCAAAGACGCATTTCAAAAGCTAACTAGAGTACTTAGAGGCAGGAAAATCTCATTGAAATCAAAGAGTGCTGGAATACTGTTTGATATATGTCCTTCTGAATGCAGTGAATTTTGAACGATCTCTTCAAGGAAGAAGAATGAGAGGCCCGAGGCAGCAGAAATGTTGTTCTACAGAAGGACGATAATAATACGATAGTCCTAGCATGTGAGCAAAGACTAGGTGTTAGAAAGGATTTAAACAAGAAGAAAACATATACTCAACACCAGAGAGCGACAGATGAGGTTCTTGGGACACGTAACAAGAAAAGAGGGTTTGGCGTATCTGATACTCATAGGACGGGTAGATGTAAAAAGAGAGAGGGGGAGAAAGCATTGCGAAATATATTTGATTGGCTTGAGCAAATGGATGGTGCAATGGAATTTGAGAGAGATATCAGCGAAAAATATTAAGAGTGATAATAGCCATTGAAAAAATAAAGTCTATAATCACCTCCGTTCAGAAGGCACACGGCACATGAAGAAGAGGTAGTGACGATGTAAATTGAAGCTATTTCTCACAAAAGAATTAAGTGAAATACCATACCGATTTTATAAAATAATGGGGAACATTTCACAGTATACATTATACTTTTTTTTATATTGAACGCTGTAATCGAAAGATTTTTGTTTTCTTTCAAAGCCTTAAAATGAATCGTTTCAATTTTAAAAAACTTCCTGAAAATCCACTGAAGAAAATCTTACACAAAAGATAAATATTTGGTGATATTTGAACCATAGTTCGTTGCTATATTAATTTATTGTACACTCAGTTTATTATAAATGTGATTCAATTTTTCGTATTTCCATTACAGCTAAAATCTTTTTCGACCCAGAAAGTCAATATGTTTCATGTTATATGTTTTAACCGTTGATATTCGCACTTAATAACTCTCAATTTTATGTCAGAATCAATTATTTTTATTGCGTTTCGTATCACAGCTAACTTCGAAAGGGACATAAAGAAACCTTAAAAATTTCTCGATTGAAATAAAGTAACGACGGTCGATCTATAATTTAAAATATATATTAAATAAACCGCGTGTACTTGGATGGATGGCTCGTCGTTTTAAAGTACAGAAAACGTAGAAATAATGAAGTAATTATCCGACTTGAACTTTGATTATTTTTTTTATTTTCGTCCTTTATTTCCTTTTTTTTCCCACGATATTGTCTTTTATTTACTTATATTTTGTTTCATTATTTTTTCCCTATAATTATTCATTACGTGGTAAAGCTCATGTCCAAACTGTGGGGAAATTGGAAGAAAATTAGATTTTTCCAATGTTTCACATGGAGAAAGTGTATTTGACTTGCAAATCAGAGGAACTTCTACGGTATTCTGAGCTAAAATACGGACCCACTGCGAAATAAAATTCCTTTCATAATATTGACAAAAAATACTCCATAATATTATTCAAAATAAAATATATTAACGAATCACTTTCAATATTTGAACTTAGCCAACATATAAATGCGTGCTAAGCAGACCTCACCCCGACCAGAATGCCCTTCAAAAACGTAAAATATCATAATAATAGAACTGTCACTATATTCATCATATAATAATTCTGCTTGCTCCTTCCTTAGTTAGTTAGTTACAGAGTTCGTCCGTCACGCCACGGAAGAAAGATAACACACTTACTCTCTACACGAGCTTTTCCTTCCTCTCTATCTTTTTACTCACATCAGCCCTTTTCTCCCCTTTGACAAACGGAAGGGTAGTAAAGAGTGAGTAAGAGGAGAAAGCCTATAGCATTACCGTATCAGTAGCAGCTGAAGTTGGTGGTTGTAGCAGTCATTGTGTGTGTGTATATCTGTGTGCACTGTACAATATAGTAAAAATAGGTAGTTTTTTTATTGTATCCCCAGACCTAATAACGAAATTTCTGGCCTTTATACACTTGGCCATTGCTCAGTTGGTCTTTTCTGTTTACAGTGGATACAGGAGCCGTGATTTTTCAGTAATAAGAAAAGGCTTTTTTTTTTCAAAATCTCTCACAAAATAGCGCAGCGTATTGTGGTTATGGTCTGTGCATACGCCGCTTACAATAAGATTGCAGTAAAGTAGCTTCTATGGACATTACTTTAACAGATATTATAATAAAATTACACTCTGTGTTATCGTTATTTTATTATCCAATACCTTTATGTTTGAAGACTTTAATATCATTTGTAGTATCAGTATTTCCAGGAAATCATTCATTATCCTTCCATGAAAATTACACAGGTTCTGCTAGTTGCAATTATTCTGACACGCTCGGTTATTTCGTTACATTAGTTCAAGTGTCACGGCGAATATTACGTTGAAACACCGGTTCTCGTACGATCAACGAAATAAAATACAGTTGAGCCTGGTTTCTACCTATATGGATGACCTCTTGGAAATACCAAGCGTTGTAAGATGGGATGTGCAGATGATGTAAGTGATAACAGGTAGAAACTGAAAATCGGAGAGCCGAGTTCGAATTTTATTCGAGCACATTTTATTTACTTACGAGCAAATGTCTTGGAAAGAGTATGACTGCAACTCTTCCACTAACCGATGACTTGACTTATAGGAGGTGAATCATTGAATCATTATTATCCCCACCAAAATTGTTACAATATAGAAATAAAGCCTGGCTTTAAATAACCTTCAAAATATTGATAATCTGTAAAAATATCAATCACCAGATTCAAAATTTTACAGTTAAAACTAGCCATGCTAAGATGATTTCGATGAATTAGCCTTCATATTCCAATGATTCGAAGAATGTTTCTCTCGGTTGGCTTTTCCCCAAAGATCGCTACTGCGGAAAAAAATCCCGAAAATATACTGCTACAATCGCTACAAACTTAACCTCTTCAAGTAAAGCGAATTATTTTCTTACATATCCTCAAATTATGCGCTTCTTATTCATCTGAGAACAATTATACTATGCAGATGTCCGTTCCCGGGGAACAGTGTCCCGCGTCGCCCCATTGCATCAGCGGAGTGGACAAGATGCTCGTCACCGGGGCCAGCTAAACCGGCAGCTGAGGAGACTGGGGAATTTTTGTTAAAAAAAGACTGTGTCACATCTCGCTTCAGTGGGCGAGTAGAGTAAATATACTTACCAAAAATGTCACAAAAATTACGAAAACAAGGTTATTGTAACAGCGATGAAATCTGCATTCTGTTGTTTTCATGCCTCTTAAAATGATGAGCGAATACACTCTGCTATAGTTATTTTAGAAATGTTAAATTTATTGTCTTTATCTATTTTTTTTTACAAAATAAGCGTTACAATATAAGGGAACTGACAGGGAATTGGTAGAAATGTAAAATCCCATTATATACTATATGCACTTTTAGATGTTGCTGCTATATTTGTAATGAACTTTGTTGAATGTTGGTTGTTTGATATTGATATAGAATCAATCAGTCAGATAAGATCCCTTACGTTATACACATTTAGACGATCATGTCTCTAAAGAGTCATGAGAGACTGGCAGAAGATTTTTTCGCAGTAGGTTCTCATTGCGTTCTACGGTAGACTGTTTGCGAACTAAGGATATAGAACCCAATATGTCTTACTTTTTAACCCACAACTAGAAAGAAGACACGGTTTAATATATTTCTCAAGTGTATTTGCGCGTAAGTGAATACAACGAATTCAATTGGAATTCGAACTCGACTCTTAAATTTCTCGTTCCTAGCCGATATCCCTTGCACCACAACATACAAATGCCTCGATAATTTGAAATTTTTGTATATTATTTTCATGATGTAGCACATTTGTTTTGTCCGTATTATTTGATGACACATATTTGAATTAAGATATGCTGATTAAATTTAGGGAACAGTAATTCACTTAAACAAATTCAACCAAACAAGATTGGTTTGTGAATGTCTTATTGTAATTTTTATGTTTTCGAATAATTTTCTGTGCGTACTAATCAAATTTGTAAAAAACTGTCTAAAATTCATGATTTGTTCTCTTCCTGTTCAACTAATTTTGAATGCCTCACTTATTTTCTAGCACAGAATTGTGTTAGTGTGAGAGACAAGGTTCAGTTGACGAGAACGTGCCGTCCACGGAATGCTTCAATTCAGAATAAATTCAAATTTTAATATAGATATAAGCGAATCGTACGAATGACGCCATTCGTAAATATTTTAATAGTTTGTCTGCAGCGGAAATTGGTATATATAACATATCATACGTATAAAGATTATTTTGTGCATATTTATTTTTCTACATAGTTGAAATACCGTCAACATTGATGAAAATATTTATAACATGACCTGGTTTATGTCCAGTGAACCTCGCTGATCCCTGGTCGATTCTGCTCACGCTGTGTTGTTGATCTCAGAATAACCAAAGCAGGACCGCTTATTACCACTTGGTGATGATGTTCCAGACTTGTTAGGGATTAGTATACGATGAAAACAAGACTCAAGACCACAACAACACGGTATAGATTTATATATATATTTATATATATCGAATAATTGCAATATTACATGCAAGTCAAAATAAGTGACGGAAAAGAAAGATCAGTTTACTGGTATTTCCGTAACACGATAATTCGTGTTTTATTTCTACGGAACGAGCTGTTTGCTGAATTGGCAATATTTCTCTCTCCCGTTTTCTTATTTTTCTAGCAGCAGGCAAGTTTTCAGGCCAACCGTATATCAAATCTCTTTTCTGACCTCTTCTCTCAAGACACGAGAGTCGATTCACTAAATCTCGTCTTGCATTCTTACTCAGTTAAGCAGCACCTGGACCGGTGTGGGAAAGAGGGGTGTAAGGGCTTACCATCTTGAAATGAAAAAATTACATTTATTCATTTATTCTTCCAATAGAAGGAGATAAAACAACCCCCTCATATTGTCTGCCTACTCTTATCAACTGTCCTGGTAATCCAGTACATAAGAAATTGTCAAAGGGACATTTCGACCTAAGGTCACACATCGGCAAAACTCATTGACAGGTAGTTTGACTAATTAACTTTGATAAATTTTGCTTGCTTCACTCAACAAAATAATTTTGCCCTCAGTGAAACATTGTATCTGTATTTTCCACTTCTAAACATTTCAGCTACTCTTCCCGACAAAAATAAATATATTCTCCAATTTTAGAGAAATCTCTTCTCATCTTGAAAATCACTTAAAAACCATCTCAGCATAGGATTATATATTCAGTTTACTGCGGGATTTTACATTCACTATAAGAGAAGCTTTTTTAAGAGCCGGTGAAACATTACTAGAGCATCAGTAAGTGTTGTGTAATTGTAAAACAAAGTAGAAAAATGCAATGAGGTGAATCTCGTCTTTAAAAACCACTTCTTAAGGCTCTTTTTCTAATATTCAGGTCGACAGACGAAAATAAATATACTTTTTAATAAATAAACCGAATGTCTACTCAAATATAAATATCCGATAAGAATAACGTTTAAATTATAAAATATGTGGAATTAATAAATGAAAATCGATTACTTGTTCAGGTCTTTATTAATATATATTATGTTTTACTTGAAATTATTTTCTTCTCAAATACTTTCGAATGTTGCTACATTCGTTCTCAATGATTTTTCTTTATACATCTCCGCAACTGTTTGTTTTTTTTTAACAGCGTTCTCATGTTTGATGGAAACCATTTTAAGTTACTTAAGCTAACGTCATATAAATAGTGAAATTTTTTGGCGTCTGTTTATTTACAAATTTCTGTGTGCGGTCCCTTATGGAGAAAAATACATGATAGAATGTTAGCTGCTTCTCATTTATTACAACAAATCCAAGAATTTAGAGCCTTTGTGACATTGTTTGGACTGCTGTTTTCATCTTTGTTGCCATATTCACGACATTTCGGCCGTTGTACGCTCCGATGTTTCGCTCAGTTCGCAATTCTTATCGCCTGAAGAAAGTCGGGACCTAAAACTACCGAAATGTTGTGAATCGGACAATCATGATAAAGACAACAGTTCGAACAACGTAAATAGTGGAAATAATTACAATAACACATCTTAGAAATTAAAAAACAACTACTGTTCATATGTATTTATCTGTTTCTCAATCTGTTTCTCTCTCTCTCTCTATATATATATATATGAAATGATTTGTTTGAACAAGTAATTAAAACATATTTTATCAAACAAATTGCCGGTTGTTTATAACCAAGTTTCTTTAATCTTCGTTAAAATCCGTTATATATATATATATATATATATATATATATATATATATATATATAGTCATCCGCAGCCAGATCTGTTTCGCCGTATCACAGCTAATCAGTACGGTTAGACTCCGATTGCTTTTTACCGGGATTGAAACCCGACCGAAATGGCGTCAGTCGGCGATTCTACCCCTGGGTTATGGGCGTTCGGTGGAAGTAGGCAGACTTTTTAGCGCATATCATTATACGCGCCCAATAGGGAGAGAGAGAGAAAACAAAACAGAGGGAGAGACAGAGAGATAGGGGAAGAATAGAGAGAGTGAAAGAGAGCGATTAAGAGATTTGCGGATAAAGTATTTGATTTATGAAATTGTGATATAAATTTATTGTACCTGAATATTATAAAAAAAAATTAATTCTTGTGTTCTATTTTTTCCATTTTTTGACATTATTTAATTTTATTCTGGTGTCTCGCTTGTCTCGATGCGGCGTAACATTTAACAAGCCTATCACTTTAGAATCCTTACAGTTGCGTAGTAAGTTCGATATTCACTGAGTCGCCCATACTTTGGGCCTTGTGCCATATCTAAGCTCCCCTAAGAAAATCACCATTTCTACTTTGCCGCCTTTTTCTCTCCCTGACTCTCATAACGTGTCTCCCAAGCAAACATTTATCCTATTTGAAATATTCATTTTATTTCTCCGCGTGTGTTTTTTTTTGCTTTTAGCTTTCGACATGTCTACCTCTTTTTTATTGTCTTGTTTTATTCGTTTCTCTTACTTATCAAATTATCTTCATTCAACTTTTCTTTCACTACTTTCTTTGCCTGTCCGTCCGTGGAATATTTATGAGACATTTCCTGACATTGTGCCAGCTCAGTGAGTGGGTTAATTACCACTCGTTTTGTTGGTGATATGCACTGTTCATCCTTCCCACCAAGGCATACCCCACCGTACGTGTCGGCATGGACCTCGTGCCAGTAGAAACTTTCATTACTGACTGCGTCTGGCACGCAGGCATGAAACTCAAGTTGAGCGTGAACACCTATGTAACTGGGCGTTCATTTGCTGTGGTGCAACATATTACGCGGGTTGGTTTTTAGCTACAGTCAATAAAAGTATAGTGCTAAATTCTTCCCTTGAAAGAGAACAATGGGTTGAATCCAATAATGCTTTGTAATTATGTAGTAGAAAATTGATTACATTTAAATTAGATGCCCGTATAAACGAGTATTAGCAATAAAGCATATTTAAGTGTATTCTAACATGAAAGTTTTCAGTGATATTTCAATATGATTCCGTATCTATTTTTCTCTTGTATGCATTTTTACAAGGTACCTCTTCTGATGAACTTTCTTAATTGGAACTTCGATTCGCGAATTTAACCCTGGAACACTAATTAAAGTCACACCACTGCTAACCATGGGTATATCATACCCGATTTTGAAAATATAAAAAAAATGTTAAATACAAATCTTTATTTGAAATAATTTACATGCATGCACTTCAAAATTTGTACTTTGAGTCAACATTAATAGAAACTAAAAAAACAGGTATGAAAGTCAGATATTGAAAATTTAATTATATTGCAATTAAAATGGCGACATTCGTGCTGGGTACTAGATACCATAGTTAGTGTTGACGGGTTAAACACAATGTAAGTTTTACAAGAGCACAAAAAGTGCCACAATCCTTGTGTATAGTATCAGGTTCTCCAAGCCCTCCTTCCTCATTGTATGTACCGAGAAACTAAAGTTGTCTCTTCCTGATGCTCAATGTTTATTTCCTTTTCGTTTCCATCCTTTTCAAAACCTCATTATTGCTCTCATGCTCGATTCATGATATCCGCAGCATCCTTCTGTAAAACCACATTTCAGTTATTTCAAATTTTTCCCTCGTCTTCGATGAGATTTTTCCATCATTCATTGCTCTATTGAAGAACTGAAATCACATGGCAATGCTGTATTATCTTCTTTATTTCTAGTGAAATTCTTCTGTCTCTTAATACTCTGCTCATCTTCTGGAATGCAACTTTCGCTATGCGAATTTGTCTTCAGATCTCTGTGTCACATTTTCCGTTTTCTGTTAGAAGATTTTCCAGGGACTTACATATTTGCACCTGCTTGATTTTAGTATCTAAATCTTTATAATTCAGACTGGGCAACATAAATAAACGGATCATCCACTCAAAAATTATTATCCACTAAAAATGACATTTACAATTATATATATATATATATATATATATATATATATATATATATATATAAGCTTTTGATATATACAGCATTGATAACTACCAGTAAATGAAGTACGTAGACTATTGTTCTTTTGATATATCAGCTTCTCTCTTAATAATCCTTAATTTGGTTTTTCAGCACAATAAATTAGGTTTGTTCAATAACATGTTTTGTGTTCGAGATGGTATTGGTCAGCCAATTTAATTCAGCATGATTGAAAAGAATATACTACAAATGAGTTGCAAAGAAAAAAGCTACCAAAGTTTCAAAATTACTTAGGGCAACGCAAACAGAAAAATGGGAAGGGCCATACACGCCCACGTTCCGAGGACATAAAAGAATGTCTTTGTATTCTGGTTTTGGTCTTTTTTTTATAGTTACATTAATAAAGGTTGAATATTCACTTAACCAAGAGGGTTACTGAATGAAGTCTGTAATACAAATAAAAGAAGGGACTGTATACAAATATGTTTATGAGGATAAGGCTGATAGATAACGATTGATACTAGACGAGAAGAAGCGGTGATTTTATTATTCATAAAGCTTACATGCTGTTTTAATTTTATTTTCTCACAAAGTAGTTTTCACGATAGGAATCCCTTCTACCCAAATGAATGCAAAGTTAATTAGGGTGAAACAAGTGTGTTGACGTATCGTAGCTGAAAGGGTGGCACTAAATTAGTTTGTCAAGTCTGAATCTATCCTGCACATATATAAATCTACCATCTTCCCGTGTATTGAACTGTGTACTGCTGTCACATCTGGTCGGGTGCCCCGACAGTTCACCTCGGGGCTGGTGACAAAATCCAACGCAGAATCTGTAATGTAATCGATCCCGACTTGGCAGCTCAGCTAGAGTCACTTTCTCACCGGCGTAAGGTTGCTTCCCTGTGTCTCTTCTACAAATACTTTCACGGCTTCTGCTCTTATGAATTAGCTCTCTGGTACCCCCTAATTATGAATTTACTCGTGCTACTAGACTAGCAACTAGGTCCCACCTTTTTTTTTTACATTGAAACTAATAAAATTTACCCGCAAATTCTACTCTAGTAGCTTTTTTCTCGCTCTTCCCACCTCTGGAACTCCCTTTCGTATACTTGCTTCCTCGATAACTACAATCTCCTAGAATTTAAATGTAAGGTCAATAGTCATCTCCTATCTCACTGACTTGCATCCTTCTTCTCATGCTCTTTTCTCCGTCCACTCCACTCACATCACAACAGTATTTTCATCCTTCTGTTACCCACTTCCTGGCACCCCCTATAACCTATCCCTCTTTCTTATCACTTTCCTTTTATGTAACCTCTGCACAACAGTGGCAAGAAAAATGCCTTGCTTGGGGTGAAAGGATTTAAAAAAAGTGCATTAAAATGTAGAGGTAATACCATATTATTATTTATGTGACAAGAAGTTCTTGAGAGACGGATTTAATCATTTCTCAATATATCTTAGTACAAGCATTATATTTGCAGTTTGAATAATTAATAAAAACTGAGTTGTTGACAATTTTTGTTAACAATGACTCTTGTCTACTTAACCGTTCCTTATTTAGATAATTATCCGCGTCTCTACACTCCAGACATATTTGACTGTCCAACTGATTCTAGCAAAGTATTATCTTATTAAAACCATGATATCTGATTGTACGTTCAAATCAGTGTTTTCATTTGGCGAAGAAACAATTTGACTGTCTGATGCCTGAAGTCATGAAAGTGTTTATTCTTCATCTTGTTTATTTATTTTCATCATAGTGTTCGTAACTTGATTCCATTCTTAAAGCATCGTATCGTTATCTGAGATTTACTTACATGTTGTGGTAAATCAATTACACTGACCCGTATATTTATATTTACCGTTTCGACATTTCAATCTCGGCCAATAATTTATACGCTTTTTTTTTCAGTATGTGTATTTCTTTATTCAATTAATGTATTGTGGATCAGTTATGTGCCATACGAGACACGCACTTAGACGATCATGTCCCGAAAGAGACATGACTGAGTGGGCAGAAGATTATCCCGCAGTAGGTTGCCATTACATTCTGCGGTAGACTGGTTGCCAGCCAAGGCTAAAGAATCCAATCTGTTCTATTATTTAACCCATAACTAGAGGGAAGAGACGGATTAATACCTTTCCCAAGGGTATTTACGCGTAAGTGAATGCAATGAATTCAACTGGAATTCGAACTCGGTTCACCGATTTCTCGTTCGGAGCCGATATCCATTGCACCACAACGTACCTCCGATTATGGTTAACGGTGTATAAAATGAAACTGGCGAGATAAGTTCAAATTCCAGTCAAGTATGATGCGTTGATTCTTGCATAAATATCATCGAGAAAAAATTCTCTTGATACCAATGTATGATTTCCATGCACTTGTGAACCGTGGACTGAAACAGTGGGTTTTAATCCCAAAAAGGAAAACACTGTATCCTAAGAAAGGAATAAGGAAACGATTCTTCTATATTTCTTAAACATTATTGTAATTCATAGATAATAAAAAGTAAAATGGAATATGTAGGGGATCATGATCACATACGCTCAAAAGGAATCAGTCATTTAAATGCCATTAGATAGACGCTTGGGCAATCATATCTCAAAAGAAACATAACTGACTGGGCGGAAGATTTTCCCACAGTCAGTCAGTCAGTTAAGTGCCATACGTGAAACAAGCTTGGGCGATCATGTCTTGAAAGAGACATGACTGACTGGGCAGAATATTATCCCGCAGTAGGTTACCATTGCTTAATGCGGTAGACTGGTTGCCAGCCAAGGCTATAGAACCCAATCTGTCCTGTTATTTAACCCATAACTGGAAGGATGAGATGGATTAAACTCGGCTCCCCGATTTCTCGTTCCGAGCCGATATCCGCTGCACCATCTGTGGTAGACTGCTAGCCAACCAAGACTATAGAATCTAATCTGTCTTTTTATTTATATGTAACCCATAGCCGAAGTGAAGCGACGAATTAATACCTTTCCCAAGGGTATTTACGCGTAAGTGAATATAATGAATTTAATTAGAATTCGAGCTCCGCTCTCCTATTTCTTTTTCCGAGAATATGACAGGTGGAATTTGACACCAAAATGTTTAAGAGTATCCTCGTTTTGTTGCATAGAACTCAAAAGTCATTGATATGTCCAGGAAAGGGATATATATCATTCGAGGTAGTTAAGCGGTTTAATGCAACCGAGTAGGACAATCTAGTCCGTAGACGTAATGGACGATACTCGTTGTATGCAGTATTCTGAGATGTAGACGTAGTAAATAGACGTAGACTAATATTCGTAGACCATTAGCGGTAGAACTATGGACGTCGACCTCTATGCGTCCTCACCGTCATCTGTATTTATGTCTGACACCAGCCAATAACATTAATGTGAAGGAGGACCAAGATGTATGCATATTCATTACATATTCTCTACATCAGTCACATTAAACATGACCTAAATTTCTCTGACCTTAATTACGTTTTGATGAGATTGATTTATCAAGGTGCTATGGATTATCAAGGTGCTATGGATTATCAAGGTGCTATGGATTATCAAGGTGCTATGGATTATCAACCTTTGAAAGCAAAAAATATATTTATGATTGTAAGCATAATTATTTAATAGCAAGTGAATATTGAATTAAATTTATTTTAAAATATTTAATGATTTTTTCCAGGTACAATTTCTACTATTGAACCTATAACTAGAATTAATGTCTTACATTTATTTATTTATTTTTTAACACAATGTTATTTTTAGTAAGTGATTGTAACGAAGCCAACTGGAATTCGAACTCGGGTCTGCTAATTCACCATTAGCGCAGCTATCCAGCAATTTGTACTTGAAGTATTACTTTTCGATTAATTATTTTTTCAACATATTGATTGGTAGGTCGTGTAACATTTCCTGGAATAAAAAATTAAATCGTGAAAAGGAATCCAAATTCTGACGGTGCATATTGCCTTCACGTCATGCCAACTTGATAGGTAAAAAGATGTCCCCCATCCTGCACCGCCACCAGCTTATAGGTCAAATATTATGGCAGAATTATATATCTTTATGATCGTATCGCCTCAAGCAAGCTATTATACTGCCACTGTTGTGCAGAGGGTTACATAGAAGTAAAGTTATGAGAAGTAGTGACAGCTTATAGGGGGTGACAGGAAGCGGGTAGGAAAGGGATAAGATTACTGCAGAAATGAGATGAGACCATGAGAGAGAGAGAGGAAGCAAGTTAGTGAGATAAGAGATGACTATTGACTTTACATTTAAATTCTTGGACATTGTAACTGTCGAGGAAGCAAGTAAACTGAAGGGAATTCCACAGGCGGCAAGTGCGAGAAAAGAAGCTGATGGAGTAGAATTTGCGTTTACATCTTTTTAGTTTCACAGTAAGAGTTTGGTACCAAGCTGCTAAACTTTTGGATCGAGTAAATTCATATATAGGGGGCGCCAGTGGGCTAAGTTTATCAGAGCAGGAACCGTGAAAGTACTTGTAGATGAGACGTAGGAAAGCCACACTGCACCGGTGAGAAAGTGAATATATCCGAGCTGCCAAGTCGGGGTCGATCACACTGCAGATTCTTCGTTGAATTTTGTCAAGGACCTGACCAGATATGGCAGCAGTATTCAATGCACGAGCGTATGGTAGATTTGTATACGTGAAGGATTGTTTTAACCGGGAAAAACTTCCTGGACCTGCACAGAGAACCGACCTACTTAGAATCCATAGCTAAATCCGCCGCTATGTAGACATTCCACTTGAGGTTTATAACTCTGATGTCTACCCAATGTAAGAAAAGTACTATTCTGAAATAAAATATCAGTCAACAGGCAATAGGTTAAATACCTTTTCTACGAATATCTATAAGATGTCAGTTATGAAAAGATATTATCTACTAGAATCTGCCTGTAAATGGGGCTAATATATTCTCTATTATTCAAACTTGTATTCCGTCTTTGTTGTTTCGTTCACAATGTTTCGGCGATGTGCTTCTCGGTCAAAACAAAAGAACGAAAATGCTGTTTGAATAATTCATCAACGAATTGTGCCTTTCTCTCGAAGATTTGAAGTTTTTTTTCTGTCATTATATTCAACGTTCGTTTTAAGGTCAAATCCAAGAACATGCATTGAAATTTCTTAAGCAGTATGCACTGACATGAGTCCTTGAAGCCTTGAACAATTAGCGTTCGTCAATGTTTGAAAATTACATTATTCTCTTAACTGCTTTTGGTGAAAAAATATAACAGTGAACGGACGAATATCGGTAATTTATTATTCACAAGAGAACGAAACAAAATTAGACAATAGATTTTTTTTATACTGGAACACAAATTCGCCATATTTGATGTTTTGGCAGCCCACTAGATTTGACATTTACTGTAACACCTGCAGTCGATTAAAAATGAATAAATGATTCAGATTCTTTTTTTTTTTTTAAAAACAAAAAGATGGTCAAATATGTGCAATTTTTGAAATTTATGATTAGAAATTTAAAATCAATGATTTTTCTACATTTAGTCGGTGTTAGCTCAGATAGTATATCAGTTTTAATTCAGAAGTATTTGATATGGCATAGGAAAAAATGTGGCCTTCTAAGACTGTTTTTTTTTAAAATATGCTTGAGTATTTTATTTAATTTTAAATATATTTGATCTCGTTAATTAACATTAATGTAATATCTAACAGTTTGTTTACCAAGTGTTACATTTTGTAAAGAAGTTAAAACAGTGCAGATTTTACGAAATATTAATGGGAATATTGTTGTTTCTTTAAAGGAAATATTCAAGACGAGTTCGAATTCTACGTGGGAAAGGTATGGATCCAACTTTCTCCATCCAGCGATAACCTGCTTAGTAGGACAAAATAGGTTCTGTAGCCATTGTTGGCAACCAGTCTACCGCATAAAATAATGGCAATCTACTGTGAGAATATCTTATTTATCACGTATGGCTCTTAACTGACTGACTATGATTCAAACAGTAAAATGTCCAAAAGTTTATGAAACTACAGATTTATGGAAGTCGTTTACAATATATAAGGTTTGACACGAAACTTGAAGTTATTGATAATGTCAGTCTGTCAGTTAATTGCCATATATGATACAGGTTTGGACGATCATGTCTCGAAAGAGACATGACTGACAGAAGATTATCCCGCAGTAGGTTGCTATTGCTTTCTGTGGTAGACGGTTTGCCAGCCAAATATATAGAACCCAATCTGTCCTATTATTTAACCCATAACTGGAGGGGAGAGACGGATTGATACTTGTCCTAAGAGCATTTATGCGTAAGTGAATGCAATGAATTCAACTGGAATTCGAACTCGGCTCTCCGATTTGTCATTCCGAGTCGATATCCAATGAACAGAAAAGCCTTCTCTTGATAGTCATTCCAACGAAGTAGCTGTTCTTCAGTAGTAGCTTCTGATTTTATGCCATGTCTCTTCAGGACGCAGGCGATCATAGTCCTTCATATCTTCCTGTTCCTTCTTTTAATAAGTTCCGTCTTTATGTTATTTCTCTTTAATTTTGTTGGCTATTCATTTGCACAAGCCCATTAAGAATGTCACACATCGCATTCTCTCTCTCTCTTTCTCCATATATATATATATATATATATATATATATATATATATATAATCATATCGCCCCAAGCAAAGCATTTTACTACCACTGTTGTTTAGGGAGTTACATAGGAAGAAATTATGCGAAAGAGTGACAGCTTATAGGGGGATGTCAGGAAGTGGGTATGAGAAGGATCTTGTCCATCTTTCTTTCTATTTCTTTGGGTGTATCGGATTCTCCAAGTCCTCCTTTCTTATTACGTGTCCGAGAAAATTTAACTGTCTCTTACTGATATCAATTATGTTTCATTTTTGTTTCCATTCTCTCGAAAACCTTGTCTTTCCTCACATGTTCACACTATAGCATCTTACTCTAGAACTATGTTTTTGTCACCTTCAGTCGCTCCTTCATCTTTGAGGAAACTGTCTAGCATTCGCTGCCATACAGAAGGACAGATATAAGAGTTTAGTACTATTTGCTTTGTCCTGTCTATTAATTCTCTGCTTAGCATTTGGAATGCGTCTTTAGCCCTCCAAAACGTCTTCGGATCTCAGTGTCACACATTCTGTCCTTTGTTCGAAAACTTCAAAGTATTTAAATTTAAATCTAAATATTTAAATATCATGGAAATCTTGGTAACAGGTTGGTCTTATTCTACTTAATTCTCACCAATGGAACAGTAATGGAATAAGAACGGCTGGAACTTGTATACGTAGCAAGGAAATTCTTAACAGTAAATGACTTTACAGGAATTTATATAGCGATAGCTTATTGAGACGCGTACGATGTTTCGTTTGCAGGAAAGTGGTTGTAGTTTAGAAAAATAATGAATCACTAAGCTTCTAAATCAATTTGAAGTTTAGAAAGTGAAGATTTACAGGTTCAAGGACAGATATGGCAGCAATAATATATTTTCTCAGAATTGGCTTTTGTAAATATAGATTACGGTGAATATGATATTTTCTGTAACGGAGCAAAGAAACAAGAATGTTTAATTTTTTTTTAGATACATCGTACACTATTTTGCAAATTAATTGAAACAAAATGAATAATGTCTTCCTAGGATCTTTCACACTTTCCCTGATCACGTATACGTCGTCTCTTGGCGTTGTTTTTTCTTTCAATTGCATTTTCCTTTATATTTACATTTAGACTGATTAAACCAGATTGTTTCTTCACATTGATGACATAACTGACAGTTGCAGAACTGACAGTTGCAGGACTGACAGTAACAATATCCGCGATCTGACTGTAAGGCTTGCCAAGGTTTTCGAGTGGCGTAGTAATTTTTCGTAAACTTACTTGAGTAAACGACAGCTGACACAATAGTATCTAGGCGTGATAAAAATCTGATGCAATCACGAATGACTATATTTTTCAAGGACAAACAAATTTAATCATACACCTTGAAAATAGTATTATATTAGTGCACACCAATGAAAATTAGCTCATGTGAGAAAAAAAAAAAGAAATCGATTACATCCTGTCACTCTGAAGCTCTCCTTATGTTGAAGGAAGGAAAACAAAAGCAGTTGTTTCAATTAATTTGCACAAGTGTGTATGTATACGTTATACTTGAGTTAGTGGATGAAGCCGAGTTCAAATAGATGCTCAGTTTTGTCGAGTTTTTGAGATCGCTTTATCAATCCGAGTATTTTTTAGAACTCAACAGTTTTTTGGCTAGGTATATATCTTTATTCTAAACTAGCAGCATAGCGCGGCGTTGCTCGGGTGTAATGAAAGCTTTAAAACTAATCCATGTTCCTGAAGCTCAGACTCTTTGGACGTTGGCACGAAAGACTAAAAAGAAGTAGTTGTTGCCAGTTAAAGAAAAACAGTAGACTGAAAGAAAAATGAATGGATTAAGTCAAATTTGGTTTCCTGGTATCGATATCGAAAAAGTTTTTTTCGTCGTAAACTGAATTTTGAAGGCTAAATAAGTCCTCTGAATAAATGTTATCATGGCTGAGACTAAGAACTACAATTATACCTACTTAGAGCCAAACCCGAAGCAAAAAGCAAAATAAAATGGCTGAAAAAATACAGACATACAGGCAGATAAACAGACACACACACAAACATTTGGCCATTTATATATTATCGATTTTCTGCACTATTGTAAGAACGGCAACCTTGAAACTTCTGAATACCTTTTCTTCTGTCTTTGTCTATGAGTGTATCAAATTTGATTAAAATCAGACCACTCCTCCTGTAACCCGATTTTTTCGATTTCCGATTTTCGATATTTATCGGGGTTCCCTCGACACAAAACCTAACCAAGAACACTCGCAGACGCTTATAGTACAACTGTGTAAATTTTCAAGAAAATTGTTGTTGCCGTTTTGGGGTCTATAGGTAATGGAGACACACACACATACACAGAGTTCCTTTTATAAATAAGTTTAGATTTAATTTTTTGCAAATTATTCTCTTAATGATAAATCGGTAAAATCATGAATGAAGGTTTCTGAAAACTTCATCATATGTGTTTGCATTATGCCATTATTATGCAGATCCTGACTTGGCAACTCAACCTCAGTCACTTTCTCACCGATGTGATGTGGCTTCCCTCTGTCTTTTCTACAAATATTTTTATGGCAACTGCACCTGCGCTGTTTTTTACCCAGGTATCCCGACCAGAAGAATTTATGCGTAACATTAGATTGGCATCCATGTTCTACCATTTTATTGTTCATCAATTGTGACCGCCATTTCTACGCTAACAGCTTCTTTCCTCGCATTTCCAGCCTGTGAAACACCTTTCTGTTTACTTGCTTTCTTGATAGCTACAATCTTCACAAGTTTAAATGCAACGTCATTTGTCATCCTCTATCTTGAATTACTTTCATCTTATATTCATTTTTCGACATCCCCTGTTTTCTGGTTTTTGTTTTCTCATTCTATATAGGCGGTTCTATTTTGCTTGGGATCAGTCAGTTAAGTGCCATACGTGATACATGCTTGGGGGATCATGTCTCGTAAGACACATGACTGGCTGTGCAGAAGATTATACCACAGAAGTTTGCCATTGCTTTCTATGGTAAACTGGGTTGCCAGCTAAGGCTATAGAACCAAATCTGTCCTATTATTTAACCCATAACTGGAGGGAAGAGATGTATTAATACCTTTTCCCAAGGGTATTTGTGCGTTAGTATTTGTGCAAAGAATTCAACTGGAATACGAACCTGGTTCCCCGATTTGTCTTTTCGAATCGATATCCACTGCACCACAACGCACATCCATTGTTAGGGGTGAAATATTAAAAAGAAAATAACTACTACTACTAATAGTAATAATAACGCTATTGCTGAGACTGCTAATAACAAAAATGTTAGCCGCATGTTCATGAACTTTAAATAACATATCATCCTTTGTAGGTCCCCTAAAATTTTCCTGTATTTATATTTTTTTAATTTTGATCGCTTTGAATGTTTTTGTTCTAATAATTATTTTCTATGATATTAATCATTCAACCTATGATCCCTTTTTTCAATTTTTATTTGTCTTCCGTTTCCAGTGGCCACCATCACCTTCGACCAAATTTCTTTGTGCGAATCCGATGGGTAAATTCGTGGAAACATTAATCTAAATAAATTGTGTTAAAAAACAAAAACTGAAAATCAAAGCAAAAGATAAATAATTAAAAAACGTTGGAAACAAATTTCGAAAATCATCAGAAAAAAAAGTACAATGTAAAAAATATTTCAAAATCCTGGTCAAAAATACTGGAATTGTTTTTTTTTCACTAAATTTGATTAAAAAGCAAAACTTAAATTCTAAAGGATTCTAAAACTTCATTAGAAATAAAAGCATATCTTAATTTACCTTAGACGATACGAGAGGAAGAAATTGTTTTTAAAATTTCCTGTATAATCATGTGTTTTAAAAGAAAAAAAAAATGAAAATCGTGACTTATTTTAAATATTAAGAATGTTTATTTATTTATTACTTTAAATCACTAAAACTTTAATTTTACTACTCGAAATCATTAAAAGAAATTTTATTTTGCTACTCGAAATCATTAAAGGAAATTTTATTTTGCTACTCGAAATCATTAAAGGAAATTTTATTTTGCTACTCGAAATTATTAAAGGAAATTTTATTTTGCTACTCGAAATCATTAAAGGAAATTTTATTTTGCTACTCGAAATCATTAAAGGAAATTTTATTTTGCTACTCGAAATTATTAAAGGAAATTTTATTTTGCTACTCGAAATCATTAAAGGAAATTTTATTTTGCTACTCGAAATCATTAAAGGAAATTTTATTTTGCTACTCGAAATCATTAAAGGAAATTTTATTTTGCTACTCGAAATCATTAAAGGAAATTTTATTTTGCTACTCGAAATCATTAAAGGTAAATTTATGCTAATACATATTTGAAAATAACTTCAATTTATCGATGTAAATAATGACAAATATAATGTAAACTTGAAGAATTAAGATCTTGATTAAAATTTATTTCATTTTCTGCGTGGAAATATTTATATGAAGATAGATATAGATATAAAATATACATTGTCATCCTTCCTTGAATGCCCTCTGAAAAAATTTTCACTCATGACTATCTACTGTGGGGACCTGCCAACAAATAGACTAATCTACACGTTTATAATATGGCTACCAACTTTGAGTGCAGTCACTGAGTAGTAGACACAGAGTGAGTGAATGAGTGAGTCAGGAAGCCTGCGAGAGAAAGTAGTCTCCAGTTCACGTTTACCTTTGTACTACAAAGGTAAATACACTATTCAACCTTATATCCGAGTCCGTGTTATCTTTCCATGGCCCTTCGGTCATAACACTATCTAATACAAAGAGTACTTTTATAAAACAGTCCCAGATTAAATTGGAGTGCTAAACCCCTGGGACGACTAACTGCACAGATGTAAAAACATGAGAACACATCCTAACAGACAGACACACATACGAATGCGCATTACCACCCGATGCCTGTTTAGACATAGAATTTGATACAAATTTACTTACATGGAGGATTATCTACTGTTTTAATACACGTGTTACATGACTGACCAATAAGAATCGACCCAAATGAATTGAAAATACCAAACTTCTTCCCTTTTGTCGGTTGCTCTCAATCACTGACAATGATTTAATAAATATGAAACATGTTATATTGATAAAAGTTCATTATCTGCTCTGTCCCAGAAAATCAATGAAGGTGAGTTTATATAGTTCCAAGATAAACAGCTTCTTAGACGTTGTGGGATAAGAAATGTAGAATTAAGAATTAAAATCAACCTTCTTCCCTTTTACAAAAGTTCACTATGGCGTGTGGAATGCTGTTCTCGTTTTTCCAAATAGAAAAAACATTGAACATGTGCTTAAAGTAAAATCGAAACCAAATTTCACAAGTAGGTGTTAAATTGATTTTTGACCAATGGGCGCGAATTGCAAAACTTGATGACTTAGCGATCCAGTGCGAAATTCAAAAAGCACTATACAAATGACCTCGTCATCAGTCAAGACAGTCACACATGGAAACAGCATAGATGACAAGCTAAAATGTAACGAGAGAAGCTTCAAGAAAACCGAATAGTGTCCTCTTTCTTTTTCCTTCTCTTGTGCTGATTCATTCTACTTCTTCTCCATTCAAAGACATTCCTAATGAATACATATATTCATACATACGTAAGCATATACACTTCTTTCAACAAATTACTACTACGAATATTTGTACGAACTCTTGATACCCTTAACTTTCTTATAAAACATTTACTGCTACATACTCTTGTTATCCTTTTCATTAATAAATTTCGATTTTAACATGAAAACTAAATTTTTTATTCTTACATTATTCCACACAATTCAACGCATTTTCCAACCGGCCGACACCCAACATTCTGATGAAAACTTCATGATGATAATGCTGGATAAAACTTGTAAGCTGTAGGGAATTTGTTTAAGTATGACACAAGGCCGAACCAAGAAACGTTAACCATCTTCCTTCAGCTTCAAAGGAACACATGCCTTCATGGGCAAGCGTTTACAACTTCGGTTAATTAACTACTGGAGCAAACGGGCATATCAATCCTGAAAAGATCATCTAAACTATAGCAATCTATTTCGATATTTTCTACATATGAAAGTTCAATATCTTGACTCATCTACTGATGCCTTCCTTATGTTCATGCCAGTTTGAGGAACAGGCAACATTTCATTAAAGACAAGGAATAGCTGACCCAGTCATTTTATAGCACTGTTTAGTTATCTGCATATCAGTCAGTTAAGTGCCATACGTGATGCACGCTTGGACGATCATGTCTCGAAAGACTGGGCAGAAGATTATCTCGCAGTAGTTTGCCATTGCTTTCTGCAGTAGACTGGTTGCTAGCCAAGGCTATAGAACCCAATCTGTCCTGTTATTTAACCCATAACTGGAAGGAATAGACGGATTAATACCTTTCCCAAGGGTATTTGCGCGTAAGTGAATGCAATGAATTCAGCTGGAATTCGAACTCGTTTCCCCTATTTTCGAGACATGATCGCCCAAAACGTGTATCACGTATAGCACTTAACTGACTGACTTAATTATATAATTGGAAACAATTAAAGCTTCTACTGGGAATAAAGTGGGGGATCGGTTTTCTATTGTTATAAAGTCATAAACTTATCCCCACTAGTTTCTACGTTAAAATATAATACATCTCTTCTCCCTCTAGCTATGAGTCAAATAATAGGACAGATTGGGTTCTATAGTCATGGCTGGCAATCAGTTTATCGCAGAAAGCAAGGGTAACCTACTACGGGATAATCTTCTGCCCAGTCAGTCATGTCTCTTTTGAGACATGATCGCCCAAAGCGTGTATTACGTATGGCACTTAACTGACTGACCCTCGGGAAAAAATGTATGAATCCAACTCTTCCTCCAGCTATAGATTGAATAGCAGAACGGATTTGGTTGTATATTGTTGGCATCCAGTCTACGCAGAAAGAAATGGTAATCCATAGCGGCAAAATCTTCTGTCTTGGTAGTCAAGTTATGAACTATCAACCAGGCATGTATACCGTATTGCACTTATCTGCTGAAAAGCATTACCATTTTAATGTTACTTCTAATTATATAACGATTCGAAATCAATGCCTGTATTAAAATTTCCGAATGCAATTTCAAGAAATTCATAGAAATTAAACGCAAAATGTATAAGAACCACGATAAAAATTTATATTCCATTATTTTAATTAATGCAAAGTTTCTCGTGCTTTTTATCTTTATGGAACCCTTGAAAATTTTTCATATCTCAGAGAATCTTTCCCTCCTGTTTAAAAAAAATTATATCTATATCATTATTAATATCTATCTTCTTTATATTGCATTAAGTTCTTACAAAAGTAATGGTTACTTGTAGTGTTTTATTTTAAAAAGCCATTTTAACGTAGTATTCACGGTATATATTGAGTGAGTTTTGCTACACATAACAATTCTTGTATGTTCTTTAATAATTTTTAATTTATTTTCAGACAGAAATAATTCTTGAAGCATAGAAGCCATTAATTATGCACATGAGAAATCATGATCTTCGTTTAGTTTTCTTGGATGAATAACAAACTTGGGCAAATTTCCCTCCAAACTTCTGCCAATATCAACATAGCATGAGGAGATGGGTTCAAAGGTGATCAGACAGTACGAAAGAGGCTCCATAAAACTCTAGTAACAACTCAGACTGATTTCGGTAAACGTTGAGGTCGTGAATCGTTTTATTTATTTTTTTCTCTACATAATTTGGGCCTTAAGTCTTTTACATTATTTAGTAGGTAGGTATTTGTGTTTTGGACTTTCTTTTTTTTCTTTTATTTTTCGGGACTTTTTTGTGTCAAAGTTATGAGAGCCTCTTGCATTTGTCTTTTGATCACACCAACATATTTTCTTTATATATATATATATATATATAGATATCATCCGTTTCCTTAAACGCTGTTCTTTTTTTGTTTATTCCTCTCCATTCTCCGTCTTCTAATTCTCTTCCATTTTCATTCTTTCCAACGCGTTATATTCTAGTGGCGTTTTTACATGGCTTGGGGGAAATGATTACAAAAAATATGAGACTACGAGCACACCAATACAAACATCTAATATCCCAATTTTGATCGACATCTCGTCCTGTTTTCATGATCAAATTTGTCAAGAATTATACAAACATGTTTTGGTACTTTTACTACGTATATTAAAAAAAAACAACTTACAGAAAATAAAATGGGAAAATCAAATATCTAGCTGCAAAACAAAATGAATATATCATCATGAAGAAAATGAAATTTCAAAGAGAAAAGGTCCTTCCACAATCGATAATCTTTCTTTGATAATTCAACAATGTCTCTTTAAGTAAGCCTTATGGTGCATACATAATTCATTAGTGTTATTGCATCTAATAAAGAATATTAACTTGAGATGATTTGTTCACTACAGAATACATATTAAGGTATTTACCTTGCTTACCCACGAAGGTAGGATTTTATAATTTTCCAGATTCTTTCAGAAATTGAACGGTTCATTTATATTTCCTGGGTTCTAAGAAACTTTTTGTAAAAAATAAAATTCATTGGTTAATTCGGTAGCATTTCCCTCACCCTTGATATTTACAGTTGGTTGCTGTTTATAAGTGTTGCTTACATTCAATTGAAGTTTCAAACGCGTGAACTCAAAATCTCGATGCATTATCTAGGCGTATTGGTAGCAGATTTTAAGCTATCACACCAACTAGAGGAGTATGAGCGTTATGGTGTATGGAATATCGGCTCGGAACCAGAAATCGGAAAGTAGAGTTCGAATTCCTGTTGAGTTCGTTGCATTCGCTTACACTCAAATACACTTGGGGAAGGTATTAATACAACTTTTCTTTTTTCTTTATCCCCAGCTATCGGTTAAATAGCAGGACAGATTGTGTTTTATAGCTTTGGTTGGCAATAAGTCTACCGCAGAAAGCAATGGTAACACATTGCGACAAAAACTTCGGCCCAGTCATTCATGTCTCTTTCGAGACTTGATTGCCTAACGTTTTTTATCACATATAGCATTTAAGTGACATTGTAGAATCACTTTGACTCATTTTGTAGGATCTTTGCTAACGAGAGTAAGCTGTGGGTTTATTTTCAGTGAGCTGTAAGATCTTTTATGTGCCCTGTCTCTTCAGGACGTAGGCGAACGTAAAATGTTGGACATTTTCAGATCCCTCTTTTTCAGTGAGTGTGTTTTTTTCTTAATGGAATTTAGATAATTCTTATTGTTTAGTATTTAAATATCTTAGTGAAAAAGTGAAAGTTGATGATATCTTTATTCGTAATAGATTTAGTGAAAATGCCCCCCCATAAAAAATCTTTCATATACCTTAAAAAATTAGGGGATTTTTACACGAAGATGAAGGGAAATAATTAATGCAACAAATGGTTTGATAACACTGAAGTTAACGATTGCATTTCGGAAGAAATAACGATTGTCATCTTTGCTGCAATTTCACATTTTTTTCAGATTGGACCTTCAAGAAAAATTTTCCTCTTTCTACTCTATCTCTCTGTCCTTGTGCGTGTGCCTCTCTATCTGCGCTTGTGCGTGCGCGCGTACGTATACGCGCTTATACTCCCTATACCTCTGCCTTTCTATCTGTGTCTGAAGGTGCGCGCAGTTATTAATATGTGTGTACGTGTGTCTATCAGAGACACGTACGTGCACACACAGACACGAATGCGTTTGTCTTTCACGGTGAGCGCAGTCTTGTGTGTGTGTGTGTGTATGTGTGCATCTTGGGAATCCTTACAAATAATGATAACTTAGTATGAGAGAAAATGTTATTAGTTTCATTGTAGTTTTCTAATCAGACTGAATTCGTTGAAACAAAAACGTCTTTTTTACAAAATGAAAAATAAATAAAAATAGTTTTTAATGGCATTCGATTTTAGTTCTCATCTTTCAAAATAAAATTGCATTTCGCCTTGAAATAAATTGAAAATTAATTGCAAGAAGAAAATTTAGATCTGAGTCATTTAGTTTGAATTATTTTTTTACCCTGAAATTTTCGTGATGGAAATATTAACCCCAGATTTCGGGAAGATTTTAATTAACATTTTTTTATCATCCGATGTTGTGTTAACTGGTTTATATTCTCATATTACCTATGATCTTGCAACATTGCATCTCTAAACAATTCGTTATTGCAATATTTCTGATCGTCACTTGCTTACACTTTAGTTCGATAAAATTAACAGTCTAATTATACTAAATATAACTGTGTTGGTCAAAAAATAATGTTTATTTTCCTAGTGCACTAGTGCAGAAGTGTAAGGAGTTCCATATTTATTTTAGAAAAATAAAAACGATTACGTCATGCAAATTTTCTCAAGATTTGAATAAACAATGTCATTTTTTAACTATAAAACAATGTTTTTAAAGAAAAATATCTTACATATAATCAAATAAATATCCTGTTATATTCAACTGAAAATTGTTTCACTGTCTGATATGATATCATTCCAAAGTTTTGTTCAGGCAACCTACTAATTGTTTTCGTTGCTGATATCGTGATTGAAGGAAATAGGATAAGTGTTGGCTGCATTTAATACAATTGTGTTTTCTGATATCTGCTAAAATAATTGCTGCTATTACTAGAATTCCCACCCTTTTTCTGCACATACGTTTCGGAAGTTTCTTCAACATGTCTTTAGGGGTTAGCTTGTTTCTAAATAGTCCTGTAACATGATACAGACTAATCCCAGAATGTTCTCGCTTATTTCTGTACGTACAGTTCTTAAGTTACTCCAGCGTGTCTTTAGGAGTTAGTTTGTTTCTAAATATTTACCGGAAGTCATACAGACTTCCCGGAAATCATACAGAATTAGAGAAAACGTCATTTTTTTCTCTTATTCATATTTTAACTGTCAACGCACCCACTTTATTTCTCAGGTTCTTCTTCTCTCTCGGAAGATTTTCAATGTTTCGTCACTTATTCGTGATTTTTGATTAGTTATAGGAAATATTGATTTACAAGCGACCATCAGTTTGCGATATTCTCTCCAAGTAATGGACAGGTCATATATGCATAAAAGTTCAATTGTATTCTGCTTTTAAAATTTTTCTTACACATGTCTATTTCTTTTTCACCTTAAAAATTTTGTCTTTGTTTTAGTACGTTTTCATTTTAAAATTGTTTCTACATTTTCATTTTTAAGCATCGTAACGCTTTATTGCTTGTTTATTTTCTTAACTGTTACTTTCCATATTTTCTTCCTATCTGTCCCAACACTTTTATTCCAAAATATTTCTCCTTTTCCCGCCATTATTTTTTACCCGAAAACACACAATTTTGACCGTTTTTTGTATGTTTTTAATCAAACTTTTCTGCTTTTAGAGTCTGTCACTTTTTACTTTGAACCATTTTATTATTCGACTTTTTTTTATTCAATTTTATATTTCGTAGACTTCTTTCTGTTTTCTTTTTATGTTGCTCAATCTTAATTTGTTTGTTTTTTTATTATTAATTTCTTTTTATTAAATTTTCCTTTTTTTAACATTATCATTTTAACACAAAATTTAATTTAAACACCGTAAAGAGCATGATCAGTTTTCTCGCCTTTAAATGATTTGCTGATGTGTCAATACTTGACAACAAAATAAACGCAAAAAAAATAGAAGCATTTCCTGCTGTCGGTTTTTGTGGAATATGGGCAAAGTTTTTCAGTTGTCAATAATTGACAGATTTAACGCAGAAACCCTTAAGAATTTTCAACAGCGAATAAAAAATAACAGAATCAAAACAGCAATGAAATCTCACTTTCTTTGTAGTTTTCCCTTTTATTTCCATGCTAGCAAGATTATTCTGTCAAAGTATTCAGAAAGTTAAAAAGCAGATTTGGCTGTTAAGTATTCCATTTGATGTCACCAGTTCTTGTTCACCAAAATAATGTCATCCTCAGATGAATCTTTTTAAAATTCTGTCACAACTACATCGGTTAAGAGGGGGATACATGTAAGGAAATAATCATTCTGTGCATTGCCATGGGTTTTCTGGGGATTTATAGCGTGCATGCTAAAATTTGCAAATGTCAAAATCATGTTAGTAAATAAAGTTTACATATTTCGGACGTGTTATAATGAAGACGTAGGAAGCACGTCGAGGCCACCACTGAAGACGTAGGGAGCTGGTTAATTTTTCTTTGATTCGGCCTTGTGTCTTACTTAACCAAACTCCCTACAGCTTTATCCAGAATTATCAGATGGTTATTTTCGTTGTTGGTAGGTTGGAATATGCGAAATTGTTTGGAATAGTGTAATAATAAAAATATTCGTTTTTCATGTTAAAATAGAAGTTTATTAAAAGGAAAAAATAACACAAGTTGTAGAAGATAATGCCCAATTAGAAACATTATTGAGAAGTTAAGGGTAGAGTTCCTGTTCAATGATAAAGTTATGGGTATCAAAACATGTAGAAAATGTTCGTAGTAGTAATATAAATATTTTAAATATCCGCAGAAGTTTCCATTTCATGATTGTGTAGTACCAAAATCTAAAGTCTTTGTTTCTTCCTCTTTTTGGTAGATCGCGTTAATTTGTACTTTACGCGTCCATTTGTACTCTCTGGCGTCGTGGAGTTAAAAGGAAGAAAAAAATTGGAAGAAGAGGTCGAATGAAATTGTGATGTGCTCTGCGCCCGGGTCGGCATCTTGAATTTTCTTTCGTTACATTGTCACGAGGTCCTCAGTTAACCGATCCCATGGTGACTGCATTAGACAGGTTAGCAACGTAGTTTAAATAGTGAAACTTCTCATGATGCCGGCTCCAACGAGCCTTTTCACATCTAGGTGTGAAAATACGTCATATATGAATATGCTCTTTTTATCCAATTAGTATTCAGGATTTTACTTTTTGCACTGACTTGTGAATAGTCATTTGTGTCAATTTTTGCGGGTGTGCAACTTTGCGGATTTTCCAAATGCTTTTAGTCTTGGTCTAGGTTTTTCAAAATGTTTTTCCTTCTTAATTTCTTATCCCTACAATAAGATATGACGCAAAACTTTGCAATGGAATCCAAATGCGAAAGGTAAAAATATACTTTTCAAAAGCCAAACATTCATTAGAAAGTCATGAGTTGAGACGTAAAATATTCTTCAAAGACATGACAGTAAATGCCAGTCAGTTCCCTAACGGATGTGAAGGAAACTTTAGCAAAAAAATAATTATTTCTACGTGAGTCTGATTATACCATAAACTAATCATGAAAACAACTAAGAAATCTTAAAAAATCTGAAAACAGAAAAGGAAGGCTTGTACATATTATCAGAAACTAACAGTCGAATGTTCTAGGCAAAAAATCGAAGAAAGAAGGCTTGAAACAAGTGGAAGAAAGGATGATTTATTATTAACCCTGGAAAACTAACCATTAATTACAGTTACACCACTACTAACCATGTGTATATCAGACTGGTTTTTAAAATATAAAAGAAAAAATCTGAATCAGAACTTATTTATAAAATACAACTTTGTGTGTGTGTCCGTTACCTATAGACTCCGAAACGGCTGAACTGATTTTTTGAAAATTTGCACAGTTGTACTATAAGCGTCTGTGAGTGTTTTTAGCTTGGTTTTGTGTCGAGGTACCACTGATAAATATCGAAAATCGATAATCGAATAAATCGGATTATAGAAGGAATGGTCCGATTTTAATCAAATTGTATAGACTCATAGACAAAGACATAAGAAACGATATTCAGAAGTTTCCAGGATGCAGTTCTTACAATAGTGCTGAAAATCAATAATATATATATATATATATATATATATATATATATATATATAAGCAAGATGTTTGTGTGTGTCTGTTTATTTGCCTGTATGTCTGTATTGTTTTCAGCCCTTTTAATTTAATTTTTGCTTCGGGTTTGGCTCTAAGTAGATATAATTGTAGTTCTTAGTCTCAACCATGATAACATTTACTCAGAGGACTTATTTAGCCTTCAAAATTTAGTTTACGACGAAAAAACTTATTTGATATCGATACCAGGAATTCAAAATTTGACTTACATACATTCATTTTTCTTTTAGTCTACGGTTTCGCTTTAACTGGAAACAACTATTGCTTTTTAGTTTTTCCTGCCAACGTCCAAAGAGTCTGAGCTCCAGGACCATAGATTAGCTTTCATTACACCCGAGCAACACCGGGCTATACTGCTAGTTAAATATAAATCTTTATTTGAAATATTTACATGCAGAAACTTCAAAATTTGTACTTTGTATTTTGAGTTAACATTAATAAGAACTAAAAAACATTATTTAAGTAAAAGAATTAGGGACTGAAAATTTAATTTAATAAATTGTAATAAAAATGACATCATTTGCCTGAGTACAATATACCCATAATTAAATTTCTCGGGTTACAAACCTAAACCGGTGGGAAAATATCCTGCCTCTTGATCGGACATGTCACATGAAAATATAAATAGAATGGAACATTTATAGCCACGTCACGGATGTGCGTTTGTAGTGATGTGTATATTGAAACGAGAAATCGGAGAGCCGAATACGAAATACACCTGAATTCTTTGCATTCACTTACGGGTAAATACACCTGAATTCGTCGCATTACACTTATGGGTAAATACACCTGAATTCGTCGCATTACACTTACGGGTAAATACACCTGAATTCGTCGCATTACACTTACAGGTAAGTACCTTTGGTAAAGATATGAATTTATCATTCTCCACTCCAGCTATGGGTTAAATAGCAGGACCGATTGTGTTTCATAGAATTGATTAGCAACCACTGTAACGCAGACAGTAATGGCAACGTAACTGCGGAATAATCTTCTGCCCAGTCAGTGTATCACGTACGGCACAGAAGTGATCGGCAGGTCACACGCACTAATTATTGACATAGTCCACAAATCTGGTTATTTATTTATGCCAAGAATCATTAAACTCTACAATGTCCCATTTGTCTCACGCCGCGTATATATCGACTGAATAATCTTCTTAGTTACAACTGTTTTATAGTTATTTTCATTTGCCTCTCCAAATTGGCAACCATCCGGGTATTTTTAACCGAACACTTTTATAGGGATACTAGCATTATAGACCAGCGTTGCCCGTGCAACTCAGAACATTTAAGGAGTAGGAGAAGCATTAAAAAATCTATTTTCTTTTGTTTTGCGTAAACGTGATTTGATGTTTTGTGGGACATTGTAAACAACATTACGTTCGTTTTTGTTTCAAAATTACGGAGGAAAATATTTACTTTTTGTTGATTAAATGAATTTAACATAAAAATAAAAACATCTATTTTGTTTTACTGAAATTAGAAATATAAAAACTATTACGCTCTCAGTTCAGAAATTTTCGAAGAATATTTAAAAATGTAGACATTTAATTTTAGAGGAAAACGTTACATTAATGCCACACGAATTTACAAACAGTTGATTTTCTACATGAAATATTAAACGAAAAAAAAAGAAACCTTCATGTTTTTAATTTTATTTTCTGAAGTATGAAATATTAAATCTAAAAAAAGACTTAAATAATTAAATTAAACATTGGCACTTTTTTTACATATTTTGTTTTTGCTTGAAAAAAAAAGTTTTTAAAAATATATTTCTTTTGAAAATATTTCTTTCTTTTCAAAATTACGGGGAAAATATTCACATTTTTGAAACATCGAAATAAAAATTAAATGGAAAGGCTCATTTGTTTTAGTCGCGTTTGACACGTATGATTTGATTTCTGTGACGTAATCTAGCATCCATCCTAGATCTTAGATATTTTACGGAGCAAACGTAAAGAATCGGCACCATTGGCCAAAAATTGCGAAAGAAAAAATTGCTGAACTTCAACTCAAAAAGCATCTGTCGACCTAGCTTCCCTGTAGATATATGTCCCTAGAAAATTTAAAATGGCGTAGCTTAAAAAATTTAGGCGTGCATAGCTTACAGTCACACACAGATTCACAAATTGCCTTATATATAAATATATATATAATGCCTGCATATCGCTATCGATGCAAGATGTGATCTCATATCAGTTAGATTGGGCATCTTTCCTACTGTGTGATAGGAAGATAAAAAAAAAATCTAGTACATCATAAATTTTCATCTAAAAGTTTTTGACAAAGTGACAAATACGTATTTACTGTGAATTTCTGGCAAAAAACTAAAAAAGACTTTGGTAAACTCCAACTCGTCTAAACATGTGGGTCTCAATAGAAATAATACTATACTCCTTCTTCTCTTCTCTTATGTGCCTTGTCCTTTCAGGACGTAGGCGGTCATTGCTTTCCACATTTCCCTATCTCTGGTGGCTCTTAGCACGCTTTCTCCTGTTACACCACGCAAAACCCTGTTCCGTATTCCACCTGATCAGGTCCTTCAAATATGTTATCCAATGCTTTCCCGTGTCTCGTTTCCCCTCTATATGGCCTGTGAGTATCAGATTCTCCAAGCCCTCCTTCCTCACTGCAACATCCCAGGAACTTTAGCTGACTCTTTCTGATACTCAGTATTAACTTCCTGTTCGTTTCCATCTTTTTAAAAACCTCATCATTGCTCACATACTCGATCTATGATATTCGCAGCATCATTCTGTAGAACCACATTTAAGTTGCCTCAAGTTTTTCCTTCATCTTTAATGATATTGTCCAGCATTCACTGCCATATTGAAGAACTGACATTACACAGCAATCAGCACCCTCTTCTTTGTTTCTAGCGAAATTTTTCTATTTTTTAATACTTTTACTCAATTTCTGGAATGCTTCCTTCGCCATGCCAATTCGCCTTCGGATCTCTGTGTCGCACATTCCGTCTTCTGTTAGAACACTTCCCAGGTATCTAAATTTTTGTACCTGCTTGATTTTAGTATTCCCTACTTGTATTTGGAATTTTGGGTTGCCCATTTTGCTGATGACCACGCATTCGGTTTTCTTGCAGTTTATTTTTAGTTCTTTCTTGTCACTCTCTTCAGCTACCTTCTGTAGGAGGTCTTGCAGTTTTCTTTCCGTGTCTGCTATTATCATTGTATCATCTGCGTAACTGATATTGTTGAAAATGTTGCCTCCGAAACAAAAGACATTTGTGTCGAAATTGATTTGGACAAACAAATTGCTGGATCAGAAGTGTCCAGGTAATTATCGACCCGGATATAAGGACCGGAATTTTACGTGAATTTTCAAAGCAAATTAAGCAAACAATGCCATGTGTTGTCGTTTAAAGAATCCACCATTATTCTTTCTCGATCTCTCTTTTTTTCACATGTTATATATATTAAATTATTGTCATATATATTAATTATTGTATCTTTATATAATTTTGCATATGTTCTTATGATGTTTTTCGTAATTCGAATTATGTGACAATTGTTTGAAGGTTTGGTTTTTACAAGCACTTTCGGCTATACGTTTAACCATCGTCAAGGATGAATTTTATTTTACTTGTAAATAAATATGTGTAAGGTTTATGTATATAGAATCATATGTATGTTATATTCCTCACTGGCTTACTGTGTTCGGAAACATAACATTCACATCAACATCGTTTTCGCTCTCTTTCTCCCTACATCTTTCTTTTATATATATATATATATATATATATATATATATATATATATACATTTAACATTCGCCCTAAATAATAGAATATACAAATCATATGTTAAGAATTCTCACAACCACAAATACGTCCATAATATACTAACCCCCAGCATAGAATACTGAACTATATCCATAAATCTATAGATTATCTTCTAACTCTAGTATTAATAGTATTTTTGATAGCAAAAAGCTTTCTACTTTTGATATTATTTTTTTTTAATTTTCTTTTTAGAAAAAACCATTTTTTTATATAAACAAAACTAATGACGCCCAATTCAACGTATTATTTTATTTTATATTATTCTTTTCATTTCTTTACATCTTGCCCACGATTTTTGCTTCTTAACCCCTTTTTTAAAGTTTCGGTAAGAAAATAAGGAAATTATACTTAAATAAATATATTTGCACGTAAACCTGTGCGTATTTATTTATTTTCATTTTACAGTTTTCTATATTTAATTATTATTTTGGAATTATTTTCCTATCTTTCATTTTCTTAATTCTTTAATATTTTTAATTTTATTTTTTAAGAAATATCCATTCGAATGCTTCATCCCAGTATAAACAAACGAGTGACGTCTCCTTCCATGTTAGATTAATAAGAATCGAACACTGTAATTTTTTATTCTTCTTTGATTGACTACGCTTTAATGTGACGTTAGCTTTACTGCTATTGGTGCGGAAGATGAATTTGGGGGTCCGACTTCTAATATGATAGCGTTCATTTTCTAGCTAATTTCTTTGTGAAAGGCGAGAATCTGTCTCCTTTTCCCTGTCTCTGGGTTAAACATTATTGTAAATAACGATATCAAGAGAAAGAAAAATTTGAATTCCTAACCTTGGTGACAACAACGTGAAAGCCCTTCACACTGGTGAGATTAATATTTTGCATAAAGAAATAATTCAGCATCCATTGACAGAACATTTAGAGGTCGTGTCCGTTGAAATTTGAAAAATGTTCTTTATTAAATATTTTCTGAAGAAAATAAACTTCTCGTGAAATTTAATTATTATAGATCGTTCTAATATTTTATAAATATTCCTAATATTTTCCCCCAGAATGCATTGCATTTAACAGAGAATAAATCAATGTAATCTGATGGCTGAGATAATTACATAAGTTTTAAATGCATATATTATTTTATAAAAAAGTTTCTTTACCATTTTGCTTTAAATATAAAAAAATGAAAATGTAAACTATTTCACTAGATTCAATTTGTTACTGTTTTTTTTCTCTCTTTTCTAATATACTATAATTTTATATTTTGTATATTATTGTTTTTTATGCTATCAATTCGAAACCCAGACGACAATGTAGGATAATGCTTTTAATCTTTTCACCACAAGCAATACAAGAAAACAGCTAATACACAAATCTGAAAGTAATAATATTATGAAGGATCCAAAATAATAATAGAATTGAAATTAAGACAAAAGATGTTGCATTTAATTTTTTGAAGATCAACCTTGACTGAAAAGCAAGATGCCTGAAGAGTCCCACAAGTGTGAACTGCGTGAAAACAAACAGTTACAGAGAGCCATTTTAACTGTAAAATAATGAGATCTTTCCAACATTAATGCCCTTAAAAAGTCTAGACACGATACACGAAATTTTATCCTGAACATTGTCATGGAATATTCATAGAAAAGGCACACGGATGCTACATTACGTTCATGGAAAAGTGACTAAAGCCTGTAAGTGATCAGGAATTATGACATTCCGAATTCTTTGGATTCCATCTGTCTTTTCTAGAAATATTTTCATAGTAACATTTTTGACGCCTTTTCCCTGGTGCCACAACTTAATGAATTTAAGCGTGCTACTAAACTGCTATTCATGTCTCAGCATTTTACCGTTAAAATAGTTAAATGTAACCGACATTTCTACAGCAACATGTTTTCTCGCAATTCCTTCCTATGAAACCCCCTATTCTATTCTTGTATTCCATGATAGCTACAATCTCTATAAATTTTAATTACCGTCTTCTCTCTCCTTGAATCCCGTTCATCTTTTGTCATTTCATAAATTATACCTGAACGTAATGTTTTTTTTTTTGTTTTTTTTTTACTGTAACCGCCTTTGAAATAGTGATGGTCCATCTTGCTTGAGGTAAAAAGATTTAAAAAAGCACATTCGCAGAGAATCCAGTCTTTCGTGCGCATGTGTAGTTATGTCAACATAAATACAAATGTAATCTGATGAATTACTTAGGGACAAAATGCATCTCATTAAATCTTTTTTTGATATGTCTTAATTTCTCCCACTCTAACCTATTTTTCTTGGCATGAAAATGTGTATATATCATTTAATATATATATATATATATATATATATATATATATATAATATTTACATTGATAACAGTAAAACTAGTTCATACGTGACAGCAATATTTGAAACATGGTCGAGCGGTAGCCTTATAAAGATGCAAGAGAGATTAGGGCGAAGAAAATATTTAACGCGACTTTCCAAGTAGCAGATATCGCGATAGTTTCAATGTGATCCCTCGACTTCAGAGGGAATCGTTAACCCCAAAAGGAACGTCTCATATTCCTGCACGTTATTATCAACTTTACTGATGTAAGGGAGAAAGCGTCTTTAAGTAGATTAATGAAAAGTCGTTTCGTTAGGGAGACGTTAAAAATTTTAATGCTATTCTTTGCCCGAATGAACAAAAATGTGTAAGTCATTCTTAGATTAGCTGTCAATATGGCCTTACTAGACTTCCTAGAATTAATTGATGAAGTTTCTGTGATACACTGCAACTTGCACCAAAAGATATCTGACTAGCTATTGTTGTATATACCCAATGTTCTCTATAAAGTAAATGTCTCATTTCGTAAATAATTAATTTCAAATGTGCTCTTTAGTTATTGATGATAGTTTGGGTTTAATTCATGACTTTCTCGCATAGTCTATATCTTATTAAATAGGAAATAATTATTCTTGCTGTTCATTAACATGAAATGGGAACTCTCTGATTAAAAAATCTGAAAAATATGGGTAAGGCAAACGCCTCGAGAGTAAAAGTTATTGGAAACCAATTGCTTATTTATAAACTGACGAGTTGCGTAATACCGTCAGAAATTACGGAAAATTGACAGGATATATATTTCATAATTATGAGTAAAGTTAAATAACTGAGCCGACGCTCCCTTACTATTGTCCTTCTAATGAAATGTGCCAACAATGCCTCGCTATTGTCTTTCTATGAGCATGGTAGAATGGATATATATATATATATATATATATATATATATCTCGGTCTATTATAATAGAGACAATAAAAATGTTTTATCAATGGAGGGACCTGTCTAAAAGAAATTTATAAAAATATAAAGCCTTTTACTTTTTCACTTGCAAGTCAAATACATAATTTTGATAACAAATCTATAATCTGGAAAGGGAATTTATAGGAGAAGCCATAATCTAACTATAATTAGTAAATGACGCCCAGAAATGATATTACATGAAAATGAACAAAGTATTTGCAGCATTTGATCACAAAGCGACAATTAACAGAAATTATTTTAGAAAGGAAGCAGGTTGTGAAAGTTTGTAAAGTGTTAGTTAAAAATAAAACGGTTGAAATATTTCAATTGTTTTTCCAAGACCGGTATATAACCGACAATGTTTGGCTCATAGTAGAATTTTTTACTATGTCGATTGTAGAAGAAAGCTTAATAACGGACAGAAACTCTTGTGTCGAAATATTTTAGCTTGTAATGATGTTGTTAACTTCCATTAACGATTCTTTTATTGTTTCGCCCATGCAAAGGTGATAAATCTATGCAGAGACTTAGGGTTACTGAGAGTGAAAAAGAAAAGAATCTCAGAAAACTTTACTGAGGAGAGAGAGCTATAAAAGCAACAGGATTCAACATGGCGAAAGATAGCGATCCATAATGTATTTAATGATCGTTGTTTTATGACAAGAAACTGGAATAAGTTTACAAAAAGACGAAGACAAGAGAATAAATTATTCGCAGAAAATATGCACTTAAATCTTGGAATATCACTAGTAAATAGGAAAAAATCTATCTGGCGATTGCATAATATTTGAATTTGACTAAAATATTATATATATATATATATATATATATATATATATATGTGTGTGTGTGTGTGTGTGTGTGTGTGTGTATGTATTTTTAATTCATAATTATATGATTATATTATGCTCTACAATATTTATTGTATTGAGCACTTTTTTAAAAAAGTAACGCAGGGAACTCAAAATCGTAAAAATTTGCGTCCTCCTTACCTATATATATATATATACCTAACAGTAGGATAAAGAAACTGAACAAAAGTGGTAAAATTAGACGAAGGAAAAAGCTTTTGGCCTTTGTTAGGAAAGTATATAGGCGCCATCAGGTTTTAAGAAAAGACAAATCTGACCTGAACACGGCTATCTGAAGAAAAAGAAACAAATTTTCAAAATATATGTGTATGTGTGTGTTTGTGTAAATATATTTGTAAAGTTCTTTTTTTTTTTTTTTGACATATTTCGCCGATCAATCAATGTCAGTTTTTACTTTAACTGTATCGATCATGAAATATGAATTCCCTTCAGTTAATGCACGGCCGGCCATTTTACCATCAGCTCTCAACTAAAGTGCTACTGAAACACGCCATTTGAAAGAAAGTAAACACATGAGTAAATAAATAAATTGAGCTAAAATTAATAAAACCCAATTTAGAAAATTTAACAAATGAAAAGTCACACATTTCTCTGGTTAATTTAAATTCCATTTTTTAACACTAAATTTTGTTTAAATAAAATCCGTTAGCATCGTGACGCACTTTGATCGGCGCAACCTATCAAAATAATTTTTTTTTTTTTACAGTAAGTTTTACCGTGTACAATGCCTGGTGGTCTCTCAGGGTAGAGGATTGCAGAGTAAGATGCATACTTTATGCAGATAGGTGGAGAAGTTAAGCGTTAACCGTAGATGTGAACAATTTAAGATTGTAATGATCGGGGAAATATGTTTTTGGAAGTTGTTTCTCGCGATGATAATGTTCGAGTGGAAATTACTTCTCTCCAGTGGAATACGGAGGGAATGATGTTTTGTTAAAAGGTTCATTCCTTGACGGGTCTTTGCCGTGAGGGTTAGACCTGGAAGAACGAAGAAATGTAGTTCGTTCAAGCACTTTCCATTAAGTAGCAATCAGTCTGAGGTTTCCCTTTTCTGAGAAAGAGATTGCACGGTGGAAAATAATTTGGTACACAGAAGGACTCGACGACGCTTTTAGACAATTTCAAGCCCGGAGAATGCGGTCTGGGCGGCTCCTACCCAAACATAGCAGAGCATCGGACTCTTGTAAAGATAGAGAGCACGAGGATACACGTGCTTACTGGAGTATTTTTCCTGCATCTTTAGCAATAGATCGTAGGTATCAGATTCGAAGTAATTTTAAGGTCCAATTGACGCTCAAAGTACGGGGTCTCTTTGACAGGACATTCATTTATCGTGACTAGTAGTATTTCGGGATCCTATCGGAGATGATGAAATGTAGCTATTTATCATTTATTTTTTAAATATTGAATATAACACCCCACTGAGATGCTAAAGCTAGATCGGATGATAGATCAGTTGCTAATAACTGTTCATCACGAATTTTTTTGTGATGCATCCATATATCGATGTATTATCGGCATATACACAAATGATCAAAGTATAATCTTAGGCAGATCATTTGTGTAAAGAAAAAGTTGGTCACTCCTAGAAGTGACCCCTAATATAGGTGATTTTTGAATGCTAGTGTCCAAAAGAATTGACCGTTCATTTCGGTTAAGATAAGGCTTTTCACCTTTTAGTCGAATTCCAAAATATATTCACCCACTTTAACTCTCTCTCTCATATATATATATATATATATATATATATACCTCCTTCTACCGAGCGCCCATGGCTCAGAGGTAGGATCGCTGACTGACGCCAATTCGGTCGGGTTTCTATCCTGGGTTAAAAGCAACCGTACTGATGAACTGTGATACAGCAAAACAGATATGTCTGCGGAGATGGAGATATATATATATATATATATATATATATAACATATAAAACGAAAAAAATACCAAAACATGACAAATGCAACATGCGGCAGAATACCGGTAATGAAAAATATAGCAGCAGAGATAAAAAACAACGTCAACTTGGAGGAGTTTGTAAAACTGAAATAATTATCTACAGAGAAGAAATGAAAGATAAAATATACTTATGATGTACTGTAGTGCAGTTTTAAAACACGATGATATAATCTCAAGTCAACATTCAAACTAGAAAAAAACTAATAAATATCACCAAACTAGGTAACACGTATAGAATGTAAAAGAAAAATTGGCTAAATTCCCATGTGACGTGGAAAATATTTTTTTTAAAAAGAGCACAAATTCTGTAACGTGGTGAAACTTGCCAAAAAGAAAAGCTGGTTATCGCATTAGTTCCAGAACGGCAAAAGCTACTAAATGAAATGTCCTAAATAATGTCTGGTTGTAGGCACGTAAGAAAAAAAACTTTAGGCTCGTACAAAAACCGGACGAAAATATTCCTAATAAGAAAACACTCACTTTAAACTTCCAGTTATGAAAATATAAATGGGTTAACTGTTAAGCCATCAGTCAAAACATATTGCCTGACGAAAATGAAATGATCGAATCCTTGGTAGCATAAGCAACTGATTTTCCACACCTAAATATCTAAATGTTCTACATATTAAACCTTCATTTTCCTTCAAACTGGTATTGAGCACTTTCCAATACATCTGTTTTATGGTCTAATTTAAATCTGACATATAACTGTTTAGAATATATATATATATATATATATATATATATGTGTGTGTGTGTGTGTGTGTGTGTGTGTGTGCGAGATAGTGTGTGTGTGATATTGAATGAGATAACATAACCCAGATTAGAAATATTCGAACAAATCAAAAGATTTAAGCAGTATAAGATAACAATCCTGGTCAAAAGAAGGATTCCGCAGACATCCCCTCTAATCTGTGCAAACATAGGATCACCCGGATCTCGAATTTAAATTCCCACATTAGCATTTATTGAGCAATCAGAGAGATTGTTTTGGACGCAGCTCAGCAAATTAAAAAAACAAAAACAGACGACCATTTTTTGTCACACTCCCAAAAAGATGATAGATCACATCGAGTTAAATGATTGACAATTTATCCCTCGAAGAAATTAATATTAAAAATTGCGAAATATATTCATAAGCGATACTTAGATGTGTCAGAAGGTCGAAATTACGGGGTATCCAGTGACGATCGAACCCACTACTCAATTCTAATAATTCTAGCGAGAACAAGCATTTTCCTTTACATATATCAAATGAATTTATAAATATTTAATAACTACATATATTGCAGTTTTATCAGTGAAAGAATGGAGAAAAGTTAGGGTGATTAGCACGAGTTCTTTTGTTGTTTTTTTTTGCTTCTTGCCTTGTAAAATTTTGCAAAGTAATAATAAGAAAAGAACCATTCTATTTTCATTTGGCAATAAATACTAAAAACAATATGAAATACATGATTCCTTTTGAAAATCTGGGGTGGCCTAATACTTATGGCCGGTATCTGATATAATATATATTTAAGTCATTGGGGTTGTTCGAGAGAGGATTTTATTGCAAACAAAATATATAATAATCAAAAGAAGCTTACCATTTTGCATGGAAATTCCTTCGTATAAATTTGTGAGATCTTTCACGAAAAATACAGTAACAGAATAAATGTGCGCCTACTTACCTGAAAAAAAGAAAGAAAATATATCAAGAACGGAATATCAGGTAAAAACAATGAAATTATAAAATATATTCATCAGTTGTATCACATTCTATTAAATATAAAGAGCAGACCCTAGTGCAAATTAATTGAAACAATTCATTTAGTTTACTTTCTTTTATCAAACGGTTACTTTTTTGAAACAGGGGAGTGAAAAGTTGTTATCAATTTCTATTAACTCACATGAAGCCATTTTCAGTTGTGTGCAATAATATGAATCTATTTTCGGTGAGAATAATGAAATTTGTTTAGCCTCGGAAAATATTGCGTCATCTATGATTGCATCAGATTTTTCACGACAGATAAAATTTTCTCGACTGTCGATTAGTTTTTCTACGTCTATTGTCTGCGATTGTCGTTACTTCAAGAAAGTGTACGAAATTTTTAATGATGTACAAACACACTGGCAAGCCTTAAAGGGAGATCAAGGATATTGTTGTTGTCAGTCGTGTCATGAAGTCGAAGAAATAAACGGGACCCATCAGTCCAAAATGTAAAGGAAAATGCGTTTGGAAGAGCAAAACAACGGCGTATACGTGTTCAGGGAAAGTGTGAAAGATCCTAGGAAGACATTATTCGCTTTGTTTCATATAATTTGCACAAGTTTGGAGATGAAACTTTAACACAGCTTCTCTACTCTGTTGTGCAAACGGTGGGTTGTAAATCTTTTATTAATCATGCGCAGTGTGGGGAAGGTTGCAATGAATACTTCTCTACGGAGAACGAACAAGAATTCTGATGTGGATTCTTGTTGAGAAACCACACAAAATAATAAATAACAAAAAGCAGATATGGAGATGAAAAATATAAGTTATATTTAACAAAAATATGCAAACTGGAACACGGGTTAGTCAATTCAGGAATGCTAGCAATACTTTTAGTAGGAATCAATATATACAAAGTTGTAGTGTATGTCCGGGTAATGAGTCTATATTCTTAGTGACCAACTAGCGGCGGTCAAACTACTCAACACGACTCCTTTTACAACTGCTCTCTCTCTATAGGCAGGATTCTATGTACCTATTAGACGAGTCCAATCTTCAATCCCAAAAGAGCTGATCCCCAACAAATTCAATATGAATGTCTTTTTATTCGACTTACACAATAATAAACCTGCTCATTTATTTAACTCTAACCTCTGTTTTCCGCTATGTGCTACTAACCAGAATGTTATTGACTGGCTTGCTGGAAATTGAATGTGCATATGATGATTATCGGTTTGGGATGTGAAATCGACTAGTCAAAATGGAGATCGTTATATTATATTTCAAAATAATATTTAATTACGAACAGAGGTTGAAAGTGTAATTCAAGTGGGAGACTTGTATTTTATTATATTCTGTAATAGAAATGTATTAAAAATCAGACATTTAATAAAGTAAATAATGGTATCCCTGATTTATAATATATAATAAACATGAAGAACGCGAGAACCAAAAAGAACAATTAAAATCTAGAAGGAGTTATTTCATATTATGCATCTGGTGATTGAATAGTGCATGAAACTCCAAGTCGTGCTACAGAGGTAGGATAATTTTTATATTAATTAATATATACTTCTATAGAATACAAACCCTATATCATCCAACAGTTAAATCAAGCAAACAAAGTAAAATTGCACTCCCGCAAAAGTGGATCAAAACGACTATTTTCAGAAAAACCCAGACCAAGGCAAAATTCACAAGTCAGTGTGAAAAACAAAATTCTGGATCCTGATTAGATAGGAAATCGAAAATTGGTATATGATGTCAGTTAAACGTTTTTTTTTCTTTTTCACACCAAAAGAAGTAAATTTTATTTGGATTCAGACACCTGAAAATATTCTATACTTAAGGACTTTTTGTTTTTGGTCAAAAAAATCAGTCCAGCATGGGAGTTATTAGCTGACGGACCTTGTGGCAATAAAAGAAAAAAAATTCAAGAAGCCGACTGGAATGAATGTAAGGGTGCATCACAGATTCATTCGACCTGATCTTCCAATTTCTTTTTCTTTATTTTTTCTCACGCCGCCAAAGAAACAACAACAACAACAACAACATGGTTTCTCACCATGTCGCCAGCCTACCGAAAAAGTGAAAGAAACATAAGACTTTACATTCTGGCCCAACACAACTATGAACTCTAAACTTCTGTGGACGTTTTAAATACTTACATTTCTCTTTGAACAATTATAACTACAAAACTACATACATTTTCTCGATGAACAATTTTCTTCTTACCAATATCTTACAATGTTAACAGATTTCACCTATATTTTTCTTCTTACACTTTTGTTATAACTTTAATAAATCCTTGCTTTAATGTACAAACGAAACACTTTATCCATCTCAATATCTTTTCATTCTTCTGATAATTAAATTGTGGGTACTTCGGATGTGTTCGGCACAAGGCTAATGTAACAAGCATCATCGAGGCCCCTACACTCCCTACGTGCTCTATTTTCTTAGTACCATCAAAATATTTATAAACGTGCGTGCGTGCTTATATATATATATATATATATATATATATATATATAGTAATTATAACAACATTAATAGTAACAGAAATAATTCTACTAATACTAGTCATAGTTATACTATAATTTAGATCGTCTTGAATAAGCCACCGAGAACGAACTCGGAGGGAAAATGTGGGGAAGTAAAAATAGAAACAAACGAAATACATGAACAAAAAGTCAAATACTCGTAGGAATAAAAAAAACTCAAGACGAAAACCCTAACACCAAAGCGCTCAATACGAAAGTAGAGCAACAAAGACAAAATATATGCAAGAGCCAACAAACCTACCTAGGTTTCACCTTTCAGCTCGTCAAGGTAAATTTACCCAGATGATCCGAATGGTGAAACCTAGGCAGGTTTGTTTGCTCTTGCATAGATTTTATATATATACGGCCAGAAGAGGGGGAGGGATTTGACGTTCCTATGGGAACATATGATTCAACCCAGGTGGCAGATCCTGTGGGGATTTTCATTTTAGATACACTAAGCAGATTTTTATACCCAAAACAATTAGGCCTATATCGGGACGATGGATTAATAATTATCCCTAATTCCAATGGGCCCTATACAAATAGGATACACAAAAAAATAATTAGAGCCCTGAAGTACCTCGGTTTTAAAGTCGAAGTCACCTCTAATCTTAAAATTGTAAACTATCTAGACATCACCATTAACATAAATGATGGGTCCTACCAACCATTTCTCAAAAAAATAGTTCCCCCACTTATATTAATATATCATCCAACCACCCCAAAAATATTATTAAACAGATACCCAATATAGTGAATAATATAATCAAGCAATTATCATCCAACATTAAAACTTTCAACGCAAGTAAAAATATTTACAATAAGGCCCTTCAAAAAAGCGGATATAAGAACGAGTTAACATATAATAAACCTACAATAGACTCCAAATCATCCAAATATGAAAGTAAAGGAAACTGTAGAAAAAGAAAGATAATTTGGTTTAACCCCCCCCCTTATTGTAAACTACCTAACATTAATATTCGTAAATATTTTGTCAAGTTAATCTAGGTCCGGAATTCTAAACGAATGCAGCTGTAACTCTGTGGACGCCTGCCCGGTGAAGGGAAAATGCAAATCTGCCCAGGTGATTTATGAAGCCCGCATTTCTCCATCAGACAATAAAAATAGCTTCCGGACCTATATTGGTATGTCCGCCGGTCCTTTTAAACAAAGACTGTATAACCACAGGTACACTTTTTCGAACCCCGGTCAGAGGTACCAGATAGCCCTTTCACGAGCATTTTGGAAAATGAAAGAGGAACGGCTGGATCCTGAAATTAGCTGTAAACTAGTAGGTTCAGCCCGTATTCCGTGATAGGTGCTGTCTAGGTTTAATGGAGAAAAATTCAATATTAAAATACCCCCACCAACACCAGCTACTGAATCTTAGAAGGGAATTCATCAGTAAGTGCCGCCACAAGGCAAATTTTTCGAATACTTAAATTTAGAAATTAAATCCCCGTTTTCTAGATGTTAGAATATAAATATAATTTAAATGGATTCAATTTAAATATTAATCTTAATTTTATTTTAACGTTAACCTTAAAAAAGTATGTAACCCCCTACCTTCCTATCCCAATCTCTTAATTGCCCATCTTTATAAAATATGGATTCTTTTACTAGACCCCCTTTTGTCCTTAAACTTAATTAAAAATGTTTTAAGAATTTATATTTAAACCTATTTCCCTCTCACTAAATGTACCTATTCAAACAGCCCAAATTTTGGCCATGAGCGTCCAGTAGGAGAAGGCAGACTTTTTAGCGCGTATAAACACGCCCAATAGTTAGAATGCTCCAATTCATTATCGAATGAGCGGTGGGTAAATGCCGGAATAGCTACTGTTTACAAAGTCTACCATATATATATGCCCGTTCAGAGTCGGTATCTCTGGTACTAACAATAAACCGACTACATATATTGGTTTTACTACAACTACGCTCTTCCGTAGACTTACCTGTCACCTTCCTTTTTAATCAACAATACAATAATACTCACTCATACACAAAGTAAAAAGAACCTTCAGATATGGGAGGCCATCTACATTAAATTAAAACAAACCACACTTAATAAAATCACGTTTAAATCTGGTCATAGCACATTACATTGCATTTAAATATACGGTTCTGTTTTCATTTCGGTGTCTCGTGCGGTGAGAGGTCATAGAACCGCATTACAAATTTACGAGCTACGTTTGCTATTTGATGACTGTTGTCGTTGCTTTACAATGTTTTGTCAACACAATATAAAATCATCTTTGATGGTGAATGTTTTTATATTAACGTCTGAAGATGGTTCATGTGAACCAAAAGCTTAGATCCAACGTAATAGAAAATTACCCAAATGTTGGAGAATTGTTGTGTTTATTTTCACCTGAAATTAAAACCAAAATACGACGTTTAGAACGGCTCATGATTAAACATAATAGACATTCATTGCCTCTTGTATTTAACAGTATATGTTCAGAAAATTATCTGCTGCATATATATATATATATATATATATATATATATATATATATATATATATGACAGAAATAGTAGGAGGATGTGAACAATTATTAAGTAATTCATCGAGCTTTTTATTCGACCTCAACAGAATGCAGAAAGCACTGAACGGCCGTTTCGTCCTATATTTTGGACTCTTCAGCGGTATGCATCCACTACCAGGAATCGAACCAAGACAGTTTTGGTTATTAAGCTGATGTTATACCAACTGTACCAAAACTGTCTGGGTTCGATTCCTGGTAGTGGATGCGCACTGCTGAAGAGTCCCAAATATAGAACGAAACGGCTGTCCAGTGCTTTCTCCATTCTGTTGAGGTCGAATAAAAAGCTCGATGAATTACTTATATATATATATATATATATATATACATATATATAGTATATCGAGGCAGCAGATAATTTATATATCAGTCTGTAAACGTACGAATGCGTAATGTACTGACAGACATGTGAATCGAGGAAAATAGCTTTAAAATATCATTGCATCATTTCATACCATAGCGTGAATGATTTTTTTTAAATGTCAGAAGTATCAAAAATTAAATTCCAATCTCTCACGTTCTTGCTCCGACGAGACTCTGTAAAAATAGAATCAATCAATCCAAATGGCATTTAAGACGTATTGATTCTATTCAATAACATTTGTTGATCAAAGCAACGCAAATTATAATTGAAAAAAAAGTCTTACAAATGCCAACTCGTACGTTTATTGTTAAACGTTTTTTTTAGCAACCTCACACTCAGGCTCATTGCTTTAATTTGAGGCCGAATAACAGAAACTTGCACAATAAAAACAGTCTGTAGAATTAGGCTTATTGTAAAATAATTTATTTAAAACTTGTTAAACAGATATTTTTAAGTTATGTAAAAAATAAATGAATAGCAGCTATAATTATTTTAAACTAACTTGATATAAACATCATTGAATGTTTTATATAGGTGTTATGGAATCTACCTTTTTGGACTATAATGAACACTTCCTGTTATTATGAATACTGGGAGAATATGTCTCTCGGGGTGGAGTTGTGTTGGGTTGAGTCACCTCGGTCTAATATTTGTCAATCAGACTGACGTATAACACTCTTGTATTTGTTTTCCGTTTAATATATATGTTTCACTAATTTCCGAGTTCGTGTTTTCTTCCGGACCTATTTTGGGTTCACAACAATAGGATAATATTCAAGCGATGTGGTTAGGGGATGTGATTTGCTAGGTAACAAAAGTATGACTGAGAAAACCAGCTATTCACAACCCTAATTTCTAGCCTTGAGCCTGACCATTCTTAACTCTATAGAAAAAACAAATATACAATTTTTATTAATGAAAGACTTTGTATAGTATGTTTATTATATATTCTGTCAGCGATTGGGCGATTATGTATCAGAAGGTACATGATTCACTAGGCAGACGATTTTATATTTTTATTCCAGGCTAAGTTAAGCTTAAGAAATGTCAAAGTGAAGTATTAAATAACTTTCATTCTTTTGTACGAACAAATGTTATAATCGTGCAGATCATGGCAGAGAAATAATTCAGAGTCAAATTCCGCGTGCGACCCTTGCGTAAATAGGCCTCTCGTCACTTCCAGTTTTATTCGACTCTTGGGATATGACGGCTTTCTTACTGCCTAGGCTGAAGTGTCTGTTTTGTTTGGGGCTTAATATTCATTGACAGATTTTATGGGCACAGTCACCGCCACCGAAAAGTTATGTTGGCCTCGGCACAGCCGTCTATTAAAAATATCAAGGGAGATTATAGAAGAAAATCAGATGACTAACCCATCGAAGAGAGATCAGGAAAAAGATAAATAAACAAAAGAAAGGCCGTATCAATAGAAATGGAGAAAAAATAAATAAAAATGAAGCAAACAGATAGATAGATAGAAATAAGAATTATATTTCAGTACCCAACGAGAAAATTTTGCTTTCTAGTAGAAAGTAAACTGTACATTTTCATTGCATCATTGCTTTATATTCGTTTTTGTACCTTATCACGTCTGAATGTAAGCGATTATGGCTCTTCACAACTTACTGTCTGACCGTTAAATTTATTCATTTCTATTTTTAAAAACGCTACCTCATGTTTCGCCATCTTTTGACACAATTCCATCAGGTAGATGGCCTGCTTCTTTCTACTAGCTCTTTTTCCTCTCGATAAAACTCGTGGGATTTATTTTTTCCAAACCCTCCATCCTCATTAAATGTCAAACGAATTCCAGCTCTTTGTTTCTTATTCTAATTATGAGAGTACTTTTTTTATCGACACATGGCCCAGTGGATATAGAAGTTGGTTTGACCCAAACAGTTATGATCAATACCGGGCTACAGCAGTGATGAACAAGTAACTTAGAGGGTTAGAGGGAGATAACTCATGACAACCAAGCGAAGCTCTACGCAAGGAATGAAAATGATATACCTCATTGATTGTAATAAAAGGTACAGTTTGAAATTCTTAGCACCTGAAGAAGTGTACAACAGCCGAAACGTCGTACAAATGGCAACAAAGATGAAGACAATAGTCCGAATGATGTAAATAGTGTTCTTTTCGTTACTCTTTTCTCTAAGACTTCAACCATGCTTACTCACTGCAGCCATAAAATTGTCAGTATATTTCTCTGGAACCAAAGTTTTGTTCTCTCTTGTTTCCTGTTCATCTGTGTGAGATTATCCAGCATTCACAATAATACAAGAAGACTGGTGTGGTATAGCAATTCATCCATCTTCTTTTTTTTTCCTAATTGAAATTAGTTTCGCTAATGCGATGCAGAGTCGGATTGTGGGGGTCACATTTTTCATTCTCTTAAAAACAAAAAACAATGACTTCCCAGGAATTTAAACTTCTGCATTGTTTAATATTGACTTCTTCAACACGTATATCGACTCTTCCTCTTTATCTCTGGCTGACAATGACATTTTCTCTCTTCTTGAAACTGACACTTAATTTGGTTTCAATATAATTCGTTAAATAACTGTCTAGGAGATCCTGTATTTCGCGTTATATGACTGACCTCAACACAATCTGCTTAATTTATTAATAATCTCAGAATATGCAAAAAATTTCAAAATTTGTATTCTGGAATGTTTATTTTGAGCAATACGTTATTTTTTTCAAAGTTGTGGTGTGTAGGTACCTCCAGTCAAATCGATAACAAAACAGCATAGTATGAATAGGTCCAAAACTTAATAAAACAAAATGTTTCATTCAAAATATTTATATGATTATTAAGAGAAAAGACCAAACTCATTTTTAATTATTTTTTAAATTTTTAAATCCCTTCTAACATTTTCTAAATTTTGTCAGAATGTTTTGTTTTGATTTGAGTTAGCGGCTAAGCAAAGTTACGACTATTTTCAATAATGATTGCATTAACTACGTTTTATCGGTGACAAACACATTAATTTGGAAATTCTCGCAAAAATTAAATAACTTTCGGATTTTAATGAACCATTCAGTACTCATTCACAAATGAATGAAATTATTTTTGAAGTTAATATTTATTAAGAATCCTGATAAAAATATGCTTTTTACCTCTGTTACCCTCCTCCACATAAATCCATGAAATCTTAATAAATTCTCTACTGATGGCTAACATTTGCTTTATTAGTTCAACGCAGGACTCATTGGAGAATATAAATCATTTATTATTTTAAGTTTGTATTCATTATCCGAAAACCTTCTCCAAAGTGTAAAATAAGAAATGCAATAATACTCTGATATAATTTAATTTGATAAGCTTTTAGTTGCTGGAATAAATAATAACTATTGAGGACATCCTATAAAGAAAAAATAGTTCGTTTAATAATAAATTTTTTTAAAATTATTTTCATTTTCATTTTTCTTATTAAAATTTTAATCATATATAAAAATTTTAAATATTTTTAAAATTTTTAAAGAATTGATTGCGAGTAAACCTTTTAGTTAAGAACTGATGATTATATTGCCTACCTAAATTTGAAATGTTTAATAAAAATCGTTTTGCAGAAATATTTTAAATTAATTAAAAAGTTTTGTCTGTAAATATGTTCATTTTGATTAAGTACGATGTTCCATTTGATAAAGTACGATGTTCCATAGGAATCATAACATGTTTCTATAAAAATTAAATTAGATATTTTTACCATGCCTTAAACTTAATGATAACTTATTAATAAATAACATAATACAAATTAGTTCGGTTGTTTTAATTTCATTCTTTCTTATTAAACTAAAATTATTGTAAAAGAAATTAAATTTTTTAAATTTTTATTTATTCAGAAAGCATATTCAAATGTTTGGCTATAAATCTATACTAAAACTCTATAAGATACTATATAATTGCTGAAAATATTAAGTTAACTTTTTAATGTTACTATTTACTTAAAAACACACACAAAAAAAAAAGAAATTAAAATTTGAATATTTTATGTTTTAACCTAATTGAAATTTTGTCAGCTGTGGTTGCCACCCTTTTAGCGTTCATGACACATGCCAGCTGTCATATCTTTCGTCACCCCGATGAAAGAGGGCTACCGGAGTTAAAAAGATTTTATTGTAAATTTCTGGCAGTGAGTAATTATTACATGATTGAAATCAGATAAAGTTAAATTTGAATTTTAAAAATTGACTTAAACGACTTCTCAGCTAGATCTATTTTAGTTTTGCAAGATTTTTAAAACAGAAATTTGGCTACTGTTTGCGTAATGCTTACGTAATATTTCGATCAATCAAAAATGGGGGGAAAGTTAAATTTTAATTTTTCACTTCAGAAAAAATTAAACTAAATTTAATATAATTTCGGAGTAAAATACGCCAGAGTACTTTTCTCAAAACATTCTCTAAAATTTAATCTCTTGGCTTTCAATGAAAGCTAATTTTAAAGCTTGAAGCTAATTATTTATTTTTGAATTTTAAATTTAAATTTAGGGTGGAGGTACATAATTTTAGTGCACCTACAATCGCTGCACATGTGACAAAAGATCTAGTTTTAAATTTAGTTTGCCGGCAATACTCTGATAGAATTGCTGAAACCACATTTGCCCTTTCACTTCTGTAGAAACATTCAACTCCGGGTAATGACCGCAGCCCACTTCCAAAAAATGTACTCCTTCGAAGTATGACCCTCTGTGGTTTGAGCCAATATTAAATTCATGTTTACCGGAAAAAAGCTAGGGAAGTACTGGATTAACTTATAAAAACTACTTAACAATCATATAAAAAGGCGACGAGAAAACTCTTCAAAAACTCAATTTAAAAATGACAACGGTATTAACATGATTAATTAATTAATTAATTAATAATAATTATTAATTAGGTTAGCGTCAAAAAGTAATATTAGCCAATGTTTTCGCACTTTATTTTTTTATTTTTTTATTTTTTTAACCTTTCCGTCAAATATTTCTATAGTTTCATATTTCTTTCAAACTTCCAAGATTCCATTTCACATTTGTATTCGGGACTCAAACATATTTGGGAAATTTCTTTAGTCACAATGTTTTGGAGCAGAAAAATACTACCGAAAGTTAAGGAGAATATATTAGGTCACATAACATGTAAAAGAAAGTAATGTTTTTAAAAAAAGTGAATGCAAGATATGGCATAACAGAAGAGAAATAAGTGATATTTCTTCATATAAAAAGCGAAATGAACAATATGATAATTAAAAAAAGGATTAAAATGAATTTATTTCGTAACGAAATGAAGTAAAGAAAAAGGCAAGGAGAAAAAGCATAAAATAGTAGTAAAAGTAGTCGAACAGAATTAATTTTGAATAACGGTGTTAGAATAAGTAGTACTAAAAAGCTTTATTATAAATAGCAGTTGTAGTTGATTCATACAAATCTCGTCAAAGATAAAGGAGAAGTTTGAGCCAGTAAAAAAGAAGGATGTTAAAGATACCATGGACAGAGCACGTGTTCAACCATGAGGTGTTGGAAAGGGTGCAAACGAGAAGAAAACTGATACTAAACATCAGGAAGAGACAAATGAGGATTATATATATATATATAGAGAGAGAGAGATAGAACTACGGAGATTACACGTCTGGAAGTTTTATGTGTTATGCAATCATCAGGTGCATTTTAGAAACTGTCAGTTTAATAAATTTTAATTTCACTCGATATTCATGTTTGCTAAATCTTATGAAGTTAGATTACTGCTTTTAATAACAAGATAAAAAAAAATTCGGTTCTAAATTCCTAGCACCTGAAGAAGGCCGGAGCGTACAACGGCTGAAATGTCGTACAAATGGCAACAAAGATGAGGACAATAGTCCGAATAATGTAAATACTACCTCATGTCTGAAATATAGACAAATACTAAAGAAAAAAATCCAGGAAATAAAATTCATAAAAACTGATTATATTAACTAACGTAATGAAATAACTAATTTCTGCAACTTTCCACGCCTTTATATAGATGACATTATCTCAAATTTATTTCAATATTTTCAGAATTTGCTAATTTTATTACTTTTAAAAAATAGCTCATTGAACCGGCAAATGTTTAAATTATAATTATTATTTTATTTGTACATATTAACAAATCCCCTTAAGTTTATATTTTAATAATTCATTTTATTTTCATCATTAATCTTGTCTTTCAGTTTGTTTTGATTTTTTCTTATATTTATTTCATCATTGCCAACGTTTGAATACGTATTTCCTTTTTCTTTTCTTCTCTCTTTTTTCCTCCTGTTTATCTTTTATTCATTTTTGATATGTCTGACTTTACGTGGCAAAACATTTGTTTTCCTACTGTCTATTGAGTCGTACACAAACCGTTCTTTGGGGGTGTTATTACCTATCACCCTAATTAATTAATCTCAATGACTGACATTGTTTTTATTTATTTCTTCACTTTTCTTTTTTTAAATATATATTTTTTATCTCTTTATCTATATATTACAAAATAAATTCACCATTTACAATCTCATGATGGCGTTTTAACTCCAAAACTTTATAGCTATGTTGCAGTAGGAAATAAGTTGCAGTATGCAATAATAATAATAATAACAACAATTACCATATTGTTATGCTCTACTTTTGTATTCAGTACTTTTTAAAGTAAATATCCAACTGTGGAATGTACCTTCATTAGTAACCATTGCTTAAATTATTATATATATATATATATATATATATATATATATAATCTGCACATTCAGATAAATTTAGAGTGGGGAATAGCTATTTTCAACATGGCAGTTTAAGACATGCATTTTCAACCCCCTTTAATTAAAGGATGAAGAGAAATTATAATGCCGGAGGCAGGGGCTAGTGAAAAAATGTTGGCTATTATAAAATTAAGGTAGAGGAATTTTAGTAGTAATTTCTCTTTTGGTGGTGGGAGGCATAAGCCTTGACCATTGGGTAAGTAGTGGGAGGTAAGATGTAAAAATTTAGGCTTTCTCCAAAATTAAAAAAAAAATTCTATTGTGACTAAATGGAAGAATTTTATATACATATATATGCAAATGATTTTAATGTAATTATGTGCGTATATATATATATATATATATATATATATATATTATTTAAATGTAATTATGTGCGTGCGTATATATATATATATATATATATATGTGTGTGTGTGATTTAAATGTAATTATGTGCGTATATATATATATATATATATGATTTAAATGTAATTATGTGGTATATATATATATATATATATATATATATATGATTTAAATGTAATTATGTGCGTATATATATATATATGCAAATGATTTTAATGTAATTATGTGCGTGTTTATATATATATATGATTTAAATGTAATTATGTGCGTATATGTAAATATATGTATATATATATATATATATATTGGAAGTTTGCTAAAAGGAAAAAGAAACAGAAATAAAGCAAAAAGTAAACGTTATAGGGAAAAGTAGATAGAAGAGTTATAACGGGCTAATACATTTATGATGATGATGATGCAAAGGTCCTGGGAAACACAGAAAATAGTGGAGGAGACCTGGCAGCTGGATTTCTTATTAGTGGCAAAGGAGAGAAATGAAGAGGGTCAGATCATTACGGCATAAATATTTTCCTACAACGCCACGACATTATCATCTTTTTATTGGGGATCTGTCAAATGTATGGGGATTTATTTTGATGCTGATACCATCTTTTTTTAAATCTCTTATGACAAAATGCCTTATTTTTATGGAGGGAGGTGATTTCTCTTATGACTGAACAGAAGGCCAAGAGTTTGTTTATTTTTTTATAGAGTGAATCACTGTCTTTCCATCCAAAACCCATGGTATGAGTCGAATTAGAAACCTCAATCCGTTGCGTCTTTAATCTCTTATTAATTCCCACTTGCTAGTGTCTAAGCTACTTTTCATAATTCTTAAGTCGAATTTTTTTATTTTAAGATGGAATCATTTCAGTATTTAAGACGCGTGAATATTAAACGAGTATCTTTTATGTCTTCGAAACCACTCGAAATAACAAAGTGACCATATTTTTAATGCAAGTCGTTTGATAAAATCTATAACAAATCATTATGTTAATGTGAAGTTACTAGGTACATGTCAAACCTTTTTGATACAAAGTATATTGGAAATGAAAAATCTTACCGAATTCAACAATTCTTAATAACATTTTTACTATATGTAATGATAACCTACTTGTAATATTGTGTGAGAGAGAGACAAACAGAGACAGATCGAGTGAGAAAGAGAGAGAGAGAGATAGCGAGAACATCTAAGATGAGGAGATAAAGAAAGTTAGTAAGACAGACATCTTAATGTATCAGTCAGTTAAGTGCCATACGTGAAACACGCTTGGGCGATCATGTCTCGAAAGAGACATGACTGACTGTGCAGAAGATTATCCCGCAATAGTTTGCCATTGCTTTCTGCGGTAGACTGGTTGCTAGCCATGGCTATAGAACCCAATCTGTCCTGTTATTTAACCCATAACTGGAGGGAAGAGACGGATTAATACCTTTTCCAATGGTAAGAGAAATAAGAGAAATTGCGTAAGAGAATGTAATGAATTCAACTGGAATTCGAACTCGGCTCCCCGATTTCTCATTCCGAGCTGTTATCCACTGCACCACAACGCACATCCAAGTAGTGTAGCCAATATTGCTTATTCATTCTGCATGATCCTTCTCGTTGCCACTAGAGAGAATGCATTGAAAAGAAAATTGCGGAAAACGATCTTAGTAAGTGCAAGTGAGGTTATAGGTTGATCTCTTCAGAGGTATACTCATCTAACGCAACACGGGGCTCGTTCAGCGCATCTGATCATTTTAAAGTTGCTTTTGTAAATCATGTTTAAATAACACTTATTTTTTATCTTTGTTTTATTGTTTGATTTATTTTGTTTTTATTTTCATATCTTACATTATTCTTGATGAATTTTTGAAATTTAGCTAAAATCTGCTGCAATATTTTTATTGTGTTGTAGACATTTTTTTCTCTCCGAAATCTATCTTGCATATTTATATGTTTACCATTTGTACAGGCTTTGAATAACGCTGTCGCATATGATTCACTGTTTTTGTTATATATATATATATATATATATAGCGTTTTTTGCTAAAGTGAAAATAAGAATCAGCAATATTATTAGTCCTGATCTAGCATCTCTAATTTTCCCAGTTTCCTTGTAATTATTTGGATAAAATCGGTATGTTACTTCCACATTATGATTTAAGCGCAGTATTATATTTACTAGTAAATCAGCAAGATGTAACTTTACGTTGTCTGCTGGCAGGTTCTTTTCTCAAACTTGTCTTGTGTAAAACTCTCTTCCAGCTTTACAGCCAACTTTGATGATCAAAAGTTTAAATAAAACATCAGTTGCTATTTAGTGACTTGATTACATTTCTATTCTTCTTTCTCCAACATATTTCACATTTTTTGTTTTCTACACTCATTAACCCTGTGTCTGACTGAGTTAAAAGCCCTGCATGGGGTCAGTCAGTTAAGTGTCATACACGATACACGCTTTGGGCAATCATATCTAGAAAGAGACACGACTGACTGGGTAGAAGATTATCCCACAGTAGGTTGTCATTAATTTCTGCGGTAGAGTGGTTGCCAGCCAATGCTATAGAACCTATTCTGTCCTATTATTTAACCCATAACTAGAGGGAAGAGAGGGATTAATACATTTTCTATGGGTATTTATACGTAAGTGAATGCAATGAATTCGACTGGGATTCGAACTGGGCACCCCGATTTGTTGTTCCGAGTCGATATCCATTGCACTACAACGCGCATCAATATGATAAAAAAAATTATGATGAAGAACACTTTTGAACGTTGATTTTCTTCTGTGCTATCCTACTTTTTCTAAGCCTTAGTTCTTACATTACAGTAATATAGTAAATCTTCCAAAAACTCTTTCAATAGGTGGGTGCATATTTGTTTTAATTGATATTTTATACAGTTTGATGTAACAATGATTATTTGTGTGCTATATTGTGTTTAACAAAACAAGTTCATTTTATGTGTTAATCTACAGAACTTGCCTCATCTTCACAAAATATCGGACTTATCAGATGTAAAAATCTGACATTCCCTCATTTGGTTTTTCTGTAGTAAATTTAAATGTCCGAAGTAAATTATTTTTATTGGGTCCATTTAGAATGTACACCGAAGTTTCTATCCACAATTATTGTAATATTTATGATTTACATGATGTTTTTTGGCAGATAGTGACAGATTTCTTGTTGCTTTCTCCAGGTCCCTGAATTTAGACTATTGGATCGACTTTAATGGTGGCCAGATAAAGCTATACAGCCCAGTCTACACTGTTATATATTGATTCATACCTTTCCTTAGGGAATTAATACAAATTGAATGCAAAATACAGGGGTGGAATTTAAACATTTCTCTGATTCCGATTTTAGTTTGAGTGTGAGTTTTGTTTAATGGCATATCAACCTCTGTGGGTTATTTAATGGCAAAAAAGGTGAGAGTTTTAAGTTGTTTTTTTTTAAATATTCGGTTATATTGAGAATGTTGATTTAGTCAGATTTTAATTAAATTTTTTTTGTTCTTATATTTTTTTTTTTTTAGAAAATTGAAAATATCTTCTAGTATTGTATTCAAAAATGTTTTGTCGAGTATATTTGTTTCCCTTTGAAAATGTGTTCCGAAAATTACTTTTTCTTCAAAAATGCAAATTTTTCTATAAGAATGGTGAAGCCCGAACTGTCGCCCTGGATATTTCTAAAGCATTCGACAGTATGGCATGCCGGCCTTCTACGGAAACTGCGAAGCTACGGTATTACTGGACCTTTGTTGGACTTAATCTAGTCATTCCTCTCCAACCGCACACTGAAGGTGGTTTTAAACGGACATGCCTCCCAGAACTCCCTACAAACTCGGGTGTCCCCCAAGGCTCTATCCTAGGACCTACGCTCTTTCTAATCTACATCAATGATCTCCCCGATGCCATAAGATCGCAAGTAGGCATGTACGCCGATGATACCACAGTATACGCTCGCCTCGATCAAAAATCTGGTGTTGATGACAAGGCGAACCTCGCGGCTGAGCTTGAAAAGGACCTCCAATCCGTGGTGGATTGGGGTAGGAAATGGCTCGTAAAATTCAATTCTTCCAAAACGAAACTGCTGTCAATTAACCACCACAGACAACCGCACCTCCCTCCCATTAGCACGGAACAGGCATGCCTCCCAGAGAGTAAAACACTACGTCTGATTGGCCTGACACTCCCAGCGGACCTCAAGTAGAATGTCTACGTCGAATCCATTGCTAAATCCGCTGCTATGAATGTTGGCTCTCTGTGCAGGGCCCGGAAATTCTTTCCGTCCGAAATTATCCTGCACTTATACAAATCTACCATCCGCCCGTGTTTTGAATACTGTTGCCACATCTGGTCTGGTACCCCTGCTATTCTCTTAGGGTTTCTTGACAAAATACAGCGAAGAATCTGTAATGTGATTGATACAGACTTAGTTGACCGCCTGCTGTCACTCTCTCACCGGCGTGCCGTGGCTTCCTTGTGCCTCTTCTATAAATACTTACATGGCTTCTGTTCTGATGAACTTAAATCACTGGTGCCCCCTAGGTGTGAGTTTGCACGAGATACTAGATTGGCAGCTAGGTCCCACCCTTTTACAGTGAAACCGATGAAATGTAACCGCAATTTCTACTCCAACAGCTTCTTTTCTCGCACTTCCCGCCTATGGAATTCCCTTCCGCATGCTTGCTTCCCCGACGGCTATAACCTCCAGGAGTTTAAAAGTAAGGTCAATAGACACCTAAAACACTAACACACACCCATTCTCTACAACTCTCCCCCTATACATCCTAACTCGTCTATCGCACTGTGTAACCCCCTGCGCTATAGTGGCAGTGGAATGCCTTGCTTGGCTGACATGATTAAAAAAAAGTCTATTTTTATGTATATATTTCTATAAATGTGTGTTTTTATACTTTCATAGCCACAAACTGGAGTCAAAACACTATTTACCCATAGCTGGGACCCTAACAGATGCTACCACTCCGGGTCATGGTGAACCTGGGAACAACATCGATTAAGAGGTGATTCCATGCTCCTCAAAATCTGTCAATCAGAGGATTGCTGCCGGATGTAGTTTACCGTCGATTCCAATATAAACGATAAATGTTAATTTAACAGTCCAACACGAAAGTAAATCTCTCTCATTCTCTATTTATCTATATATCTAACAATAAATGTGTGTGTATATATATATATATATATATGTGTGTGTGTGTGTGTGTGTTTTCATACGTACAGACGCATACACAAAAAAACTCTTACACATATGTACAGAATTTATTAGAAATCTGACTTTAAAACAACACTTTATTGTATGAATTGTATGAATAATTTATTCATTATTGAATAGTTGTTTGAATAATGTTGACAGCTTTCACTGAAAAATTCTCACAATTAACTCCTATGAATAATGCTACGTTTGCAAAATACATACTCAAATATTTGAAGGTTGTCTGTCCAATAATTATTTTATTTTATCGAAAATGTTTAAATAAATAACTCAATTGCTTATAATATGAGACTAATTAAGAATACAGAGACCACCAGCTGGGAAAAGTCTTTCAAAATAACGGTATCTTTTTATTATTTGCATATTATTAAGCCGAAATATAAAACGCATTCTCATTAAAAAGTTTCAGAGAGAATATTTTCTGATATCTACTAAGTTTCTGGTCTTTATATCCTAGTAAATGTCATGGATATATAGACGAAAAAATAAGAGAGTCGTGTTAAATTCCGGTTGTGTTTTTTTACATTTGCAAATGTGGGAATCTCTTCTTTTACCATCTATGGTTTAGATAGTGGGACTTGTATCTGAAAAAGGCGTTGCTATCAGGAAAAATATTCTATGCGATATTCACTGGGAAGAATAAATTATTCTTAAATTCCGAACAAAATTTCGGTTTTAAATAGCCAACAAGGGTTAATAAGCCGTAAAAAGCAACAACTTAAAAACCGTAAAACATTGGCAGTTGCAAATTTCATATGATCTGTATATCCAGATATTTTCCAGTTCCATCGTATTCTATAACAGACAACAATGCAACTCTAACAGCAGCCATTTATTGCAATGTGAAACTGTCGCTAGAGAAACTCGTCTCCAGTGCTTTCGCAACACATCTACCAGGGAAGCAACGAACGCTAAATTAGAGGAACAGTATGATTTTTGTATTTGCAAAATCAGAGTGAAGGTTGACCGACAATGTTGATTTTACTTTAAAATAGGATCGTAATTCGTTTAGGAATTTTCAGAAAGTCAAGAATCAAAGACATGAAAAAAAAAAAAAAAAAAAGCGAAAGTTTATATAATGTAAACAGACGAAAGACAATTAAATTGCAAAGCAACAAAAGTTGATTTCCACAAGAGAGCAAAAGTCTATTTTAGGCAAATTAAATAAAGTTGGATGTGGCAGCCGTCTCCAGTACTTGTTACTTATTTTAGGATGTTGAACATTTTCAAAATATTTTATGTGTCTTTCGATGTTTGAAAACAGTTTTTAATTATTTTAATTGTTCAAAAGAATCCGGACAGTAGAACATCTTCTCCAGCCCACAACATTTTTGTTTGCACGGAAGTTTAGGTTCATTTTATATAGTTTGTTGTTTTTGAAACATACAATAATTTACAAGTCATAAATATTTGTTTCTTTGTCGCTACTCTCGGTTAAAATACCTGATGAGCAAAATATAGAAAAGAGAACACAACAAATTATTTAAAAATGACGCGAGTAATAATGAAGAACGACCCAAAGACAAAAGTAAAATCATTATTCATATAATAATAATTGTCATGGTGCCCTCCTACGAGAAATGAACTCTTCCTCTCGATGTATATAAATTATATGCGTGACTTCTAGAGTGCAGTTTAACGAAGCAGGTATGAGTCGTCAAGTACAGCAGTTAACAACAGCTACTAGTCAGGCAGTGTAAAGATACCTTCGAACTTACTTATTTCTATATTATTATTTATTAATATTTCTTTGGATAACTTGTTCTTTTTGTTTTTACTAATACACTGTTTTGAACCTATCTTCTTGTTCTGGGTTTTACTTCCGGCACAAACCGAGCACTACAACTTTGCGGCGAAGTTACGCCACAAATCCACAACAAATTGGCGACGACGATCCACAACAACGATAATAAAAATAATCGCTATTCTGTCGCTATTTCACCAGCAAAATGTTCAGTTGTTCTTCATTACTTTTGCTGCAACAGCTCATGCCATATACACTGGTATGAATTATTCTCATTCGTTTTGTAGCCAATTAGTAAGAAGAAAGTTCTGTTGGACAGCTTCTCCCTAAGAACTGGTACATTTCGGAAAACACTCCAAGGAAGATGCTTCCCAGATCGCTAAAAAACTTCAAGTCTAAGGTTAACAGCTATCTTTCTTATATAGCATCAATAATTAATCTTCGTAACTTTTCTTCCGCTTGTACAACAATCTCAATCTGCAACTCTCAACATCAAATTGCTGTAGGGCCTTGTAATTGGTGAAGAATTCGTATAATGATAACTGTTGTGGTTTCCAGGTAAGGCACCGCACGAAATAATGAACAACAAAACATATTTGATATAGGAAAAATAAGTCATATTAAACGTAAAGATACAAACTTGAACGTACGTTAGTAATACAAGAATACGATTAGTAAGGAATATATAAGATTTTGAAGTGAAGCCGTGCTAGAATTAGTATGTCCATGTTGGAACTGAAGGGTGCTGTGTAATTCTATTCTGGATGAGTGAAGGTCAGAGATGCTATGACTACTGACGTGGTATTTTCTGTGAAACTTCGGTATCGTTCGGTATCTTACGGTAATCTACGGATCTTTCCCGGATCCACCATGGCAGGAGTATATGTATACTCAAGTCGAGTCCATTATCATAAAAAAGGGGAGATCCCACAACAATAATAATGATAATAATATGGACACTTACATTTTTATGCCTCGTGAGAAATCACGAAGTAGGGAATCATTGTACTTCACAACTTCCTGTTTCTTTACTCTCCATCTTTTACCTGCTTAGGTGTCCGATTCTACAAATTAATCAGCCGGATAAGTCGCTATTTTTCTCTCTGTCTCTCCATCCTTTTTTTCAATATATCCTCTAAGTTTTAAGTTACCAAAGTCAACATTTTCATTGGGTGTCCAGAAATTCAACTGTCTCATTCTGATTGTAAGTAAAATTGTGCTTTCATTTCTCTTTTTAAAACTTCCCCGTTGTTCAATTTAAGACCATATTATTCCCAATAGCAGCGATCTCTGCTGCTTTGTATCTTTCGTACAGTTTTAAGAAAAATTTCCAGCATATACTACCATATAAAATAATAGATATGACGTCTTAGAAACAAAGAAATGAATGCTAAACTAAGTGAATTTTCTCCATATTTATCGTTAAAATTATCGTTAACTTTTAATCAATAATCTGCTTAGCCTTTTGAAAGATATCTTTAGATGAAACAACGCTCATTAAAATCATATTTTTTTTTAATTCTATACTATACTTCAAAGAGTTAAATGAATCTGTAGGTTTGATTTTGATTTCAAATATTTAAGCGTGTTTTCACCGAAGTCTGGCTCCTTGCTTTGGCAGGATGATTATACTTCAAAGAGAAGTTGTACCGTTTCGGTCATCTGAGAGTAGGTCACGTGTTCCCTTCGAATAGTATAGCACTGTTTGCTTTCTAGGATTTATTGTATCTACTTTAAGGGATCTTGAGATATACCTTGCCTGGGTTGGCGTTATCTACCTGATAGGAAATACTTCAAGTTCGGATCTTTGACTAAGGTGTCTAGCCTCTCAGCAGGTATACGAAGTCAGCGCTGATGTTTTTCTAGTTTTGGAAAGTCTAACTCTGAACGGATGTGCGTTGTGGTGCAGTGGATATCGGCTTGGAACGACAAATCGGAGAGCTGAGTTCGAATTCCAGTTGAATTCATTGCATTCACTTATGCGCAAATACCCTTGGAAAAGGTAATAATACATTTCTTCCGTCCAGTTATGGGTTAAATAACAGGAAAGAAATAGCCTTGGCTGGCAACCATTCTACCGCAGAAAACAATGGCAACCTACTGCGGGGTAAGCATAAGCCCAGTCAGTCATGTCTCTTTCGGGACATGATCGCCCAAGCGTGTATCACGTATCGCAATTAACTGATTGACAATGAATTCAGCCAATTATTTCATGAACTACTTGAAATGAATTGATTAGCTTGATTTTTACTGTTTATCAACACCCAGAGGAATACATAAAAACAAATCATAATCGAAATTGCAATAATATTTTTTTTTTATTTGCCAATGGTATTTGCGCGTAATGTATATTGTGGACGTACGCTGTCATCCGATGGATAACGGCTCCGAATGAGAAATCGGGGAGCAGAGTTCGATTTATACCTAAATTAGTTGCATTCACTTACGCGCAAATACCATTGGCAAATGCTTTAAACCATCTCTCCTCCTCCAAGCCAGTGGTTGAATGGCAGGACAAAGTGGTTTCAATAGCATTGGTTGGCAAACAGTCAAGAAAATATCAGCCTACGGCGGAAGATTTTCTGCCTAAGTTATGGATCGAAAAAGACATGATCACCCAAGCGTGTTATCACGTCTGGCACTAAAATTTCTAAATGTATATTGCACTATCGTTTTTTCAATAAGAGGGATTTTTCCCAACGCAAGTTTTATTTCTTAGCCTATAGAAGGGTGAAGCGGTGAATCCCTATTGCGATGTATTGAATTTATATTTGAGTGTTGATGTTTTTCTAACCTTGTTTCCTCACTTTTCCATTTTCTGTGATATACTCCCATATATTAACTTAATCCTTACTCACTTCCTTCTCTTGCAACCAAGAAACATCTTCATTTCATAACTCTTTTTTGAGTAAAATTTTAAAAAAATGACGATTGAACGCATCATTATTAAAGTTCTAAAACTGGTCCAGAAAAACAACTTAAAAACATGCGTAGAGAAATGACAGTTTTATGACAACAGCATCAATTATATAGGGACTGCGGAAGTACTGAGCTGATTAGCCATTACTTGATTATCAATGTGCCTCACTAGACGAGATTTTAGTGAAAATCCATTAAAATATAATAATTATGAAGCGGAAGAATATAATGGAGAACGACATGTGGAAAAAAGGAAATGAATTAAAGAAACAAAAAAAGAAAGAATATATGTGAATAAAAAATAAAAACAAAAAAATGGCGATCAAAAAATACTTTAATATTTAAAACTAAAATATGAGAAAACGATTAAGTCCTGTGGGCGTTACGAAATATTTCTTTTATGAGTTTACAAGAGTCCAAAATAAAAACAACGTGTCAGAAAGAGACTTGCTGGTAGGAATCTCACTAGTCAATTGTCCTTGGTCTCAAGTCTTCAGAACAACATATTTCATGGGAAAAACGAAATAATTACCAGCGGCAACCAAACATTCACTCTCACAGGAGGCCACAGTGGTTAAGCAAGTCGACAGGATGCTTCAAGACGCCGGTTGTATGATTCGTGTCGAATAACAGATGATAATTTAACTATAGCAATGTTTTCTAAACTTGTTTACCTGCAACAGGAGACTACTTTCAAAAAATATATGTTCATTTATTTAGAATTAGCAATAAAATTGAAATATTTTTCTTTTTAATGATTTTTCTTTGTAATTCTATTTATTTAAAATAATTAACGGAGGACTTATGCATAAATATTTTTTATAGTATACCAAAACTATACACTTGTAAAATATATATTTGCTTTGAAAATCAGCGTTCAAATTATTGCTTTTATTTGGGAGCACTGCACTTTCGATTTTATATGTTGGATTTACGACCTAATAACCTAATTCGGATATTTACAGTCAAAGTCAGTTTTTTTTTATTTTCGTTTGAGGCCATAGATTAATATTAGTCATACTAATAATGATATCGATAGATAAATATTAAGTGTGTATATATACTCGTTGTATTCATACTTTAGTAAATAAGGATTAGCCGTGTTTAAACGTGATTATATATGTAAGCTTTACTAGTTCTTTTTTTTTTACTGAGTTCATAGTTGGTAAACATATATTTCGCTCTATTTTATGTGAGGGAATATCATTTATAAGCAAGAGTTTTTGTCGATGTATTCAAGACATCATCGATAGGTTACCTACTGTCTTTAACAAAGAGAGAATATATATATATATATATATAAACAGTCATATTTCTTTTAAGTAATGAAATGCGTAATTTAATTTGGTGTGTTGCGTACTATGGACAGAGCTTGTGAGTAATGTGTAAGTTTTCTGAAAAACTACATTCTACAAGGAAACTGCTAACGGTCAGGAAGTGAGTTCTGACATTTTAGGACACTTAATATAGATGCGCGTTGTGGTGCAGTGGATATCGGCTCGGAAGGCACTTCTCCCTCCAACTGTAGATTAAATCGCAAAACAGATTGGTTTTTATAGCCAGGATTGGCAACCAGTCTACTGTAGAAAGTAATGGCAACCTACTTCGGGAAAGTCTTCTTCTTAGTCAGTCATGACATGATCGCCATTGGAGGATTTATCACGCAAAATATATCCGGACGTCAACAAAAGCGTATAAACTACTTTATGATAGATGTTTACACCACAACAATTACGAACAGTAAAGAGGCAGATTTTTTTTGAGCAACAAAAGAGAGGATGTTTTAAACAGACATGCTTGCCCACACTCAGAAAGGACATGTAGAAAGATAGTACATCATATTTTGAAAAACAAAGTGCAAATTATTTTTATTTATTATGATCTAATCAAGCAAGTACTGACATCCATGACTCAGGCATAACATCCAATTGGAATGTCATCCAGGAAGAATCTGGCACGTGATAATTGTTGGGTGATTTATGTTACTAATCAACCAATACGTATGGGACATTGTCTAGGGATCCAAATTAGCAAGATGCTTGTTTTTGCCGCGCGATCTAAGTCAAAGTGCATTAATTGTTGGCAGTTTATTTCCGATATGACTTATTTCACCGTACAATTTTTAATTTGTCCTATCCTGGAAGTATATATCTCACACAACTTCGGTTCTCAGGTCTTAGTAAGTGACTGTTTTGTGGCACAATAGAAATTTACTGATATAAGTAGTGCGAATGAAGGTATATTTGATATGTTCTACTAAGTTTGATTTATAAATCTACCATTCCTCTGTGCGTCGAATACTTTTGCCATATATTTTCGAATGCTGCTGATATTCACCTTGAGGTTTTCGAAAAAAACTCTGCAATGTAATTGATCGTGACTTGGGAGTACGCCTTCAGTCTCTTTCTCAACGACGTGATGTTCGCTCTCTCTTTTTTGGAAATATTTTCATGGCAACTACTCTGACCATATATATTTATTCATGCTACTAGATTAATATCAAGGTCCCAATTTTCTGCCGTCGAAATAGTTAAATTTAACCACTACTTCTACTCCAAAAGTTTATTTTTTCCTACTTCCCGTTTGTGGAACTCCATAATATTTGCTAGCTTCCGTGATAGCAACAATCTCTAAACGTTTAAATGCAACATAAATTGCCAACTTACATCTACTTGGTTACGTTCCATCTCTTATGCTTTGTTCGATATCCTCTGTACCTTGTTATTTTCTCTCCCTGTCACTTCCTTCGCTGCAGAGGTACTTTGAATCAGTAGTCGAGAGGTCTAAGACGTGCCAGATCACATTGTAGCTTCCCCTATGTGGATAGGGGTCGCAGTTTCGAATCTTGCCGTATGACACACATTTTCGTAATAAAAAACTATTGTAAATAATCAGGCCGGTAGATATAAATATATAATACCATTTAATTAAAAACAGAATATCTACCTAAATACGAGTATCTATCAAAAATAATGTTCAAATGTTGGTTGTTTATATCCAAGTTTCGTTTATCTTGGTTAAATTCCGTAACACACACACACACACACACATATATATATATATATATATATATATATATATATATATATATATATAGTATTATTGGCATGTTTCCATCAACATATCCATTTCTGTGATAGACAGAGATTTATTACATATTCATTAGCGTATCTTAAACTATAATATATATGTATATATAGGACGGGGAGGAAAATTCGATCTCTGCAAAAAGGTCCTCCTGTTCTTAAGACTTTTGTTTGCCCAGGTTGGTAAATGTCAATATATGTTTAGAAAACAGTCACGTGTAACTGATTATATCATTTATCATTATACCATTTAACTAATTATATCATTTATATTAATAACAAACAATGACGTATGAAAAAAGTTCAGTCGTTCATTAGATGTTATGTTGTTCACGTTTCAAACAAGAATAAAAAAATTCGCAGATATAGTCATTAAATGATCCAATCGCAAGATGAAAATTCTGTTAAAAGGTAATTGAAACGTGGTTATAAAATCTTTCGTGGATTAAAGGCCTAAACTAATATTGTCTTGATAGTGATTCCCACAAATAAGGAACACGCAAGTTCGAAACTTATATGTATATGGCTTTACTAACATTTTCAATTGCAAAGGCAGATAAATATTTAGATAAGATGTGACTACTAATACATCGGCAGATGTCGGTTAATTGTAACAGATTGTAACAGTAATTGTAACAGATTGTAACGGTAATTGTAACAGATGTCGGTTAATCGTATTAATATACCTATATGCGATTAAATAAGTTATGATGATAAACAAATATATTCAGAATGAAAATACAGTACAGCTTCAATCAATTTTGTAACGTCACTATCTTACGATTAAGCCGCAGACATTATGCTTTGCCTTAAGACTCTTTTAAATAAGGCGATGTTAGAATTCTGAAATTTATTGCAAAATTTTGTTGGGTATTTTTGGAAAGAAAAATATTCTTGGATCTCTTAGTCGATTAAAAATATTACTGTTCATTAACTTTTTTTTAAAATGAAGGAGCATTGTCAAGCAGATGGATCCATGATGTCAAATTGAATCTTCCCTCAGGCGAAAAATGATAAGTTCTTGTAAGTGCTTTGAATTACAATAATATTTTTTTATTCTTTTAATTTCATTATTACTCAAAGTTGAGTGATTAATAAATCATTTCCAAATGAGGGTCTTAAATTGAGTTGACTTCTGTCAAAGCTAATATAGCGAGGTCGTCAACGTATGCACTTCGTGCTTAGCTTTTTGTGTGTGCGTTGTTAAAATGACGTGGAATATAGAGTTTTAGTAATGAAAGTATTCAAAATAATGGCTTCTGTTTGGAATGCTGACATTTAAAGTAAATGCTAAAAAGGCAACCAGTTCAGGCTGATAGCGTTTTGAATCTGAGAGAAAACATTCTTGAATGTCTGGGAAAAGTTCTGCCAGTAAAAATTTTGCGAAACATCTTTAAATTCGTAAAGAACATCAAATTCACTAAAATGTTTAATTTAAAATTATTTTTCCATTTTCATGGAAAAAACGATTCATTTTTATGGAAATCATTTTAATTATTCTTCTGCGTTCAAACTAATTTAAATTTTTGCAGAACATACAGATATTGAACCGTAGACCCAGGAAAAGAGGAATATACATATATATATATATATATATATATATATATATATATATATCATTTCATTCCAAGCAAGGCAGAAATGCCACTGGTGCACAGCGTGTTACAATAAGAGAATAAAAAAGGTACAGGTCGTTGTGGTCCATTGGATATCGACTCGGAACGAGAAATCGGAGAGCCGCGTTCGAATTCCAGGTGAATTCGTTGCAATCAGATACGCGCAAGTACCCTTGGGAAAGCTATTATCCCATCTCTTCCCTCTAGCTATGGGTCAAATAATAGGACAGATTGGCTTCTATAGCCTTGGTTGGCAACCAGTCTACCGCAGAATGCAATGGCAACCTACTGCGGGATAATCTTCTGCCCAGTCAGGAATGTCTCTTTCGAGACATGATCGCCCAAGCGTGTATCACGTATGGCACTTAACTGACTGATGTCGAAGAAAAGATAAGAGATGAATATAAATAAAGTAGGTAAAAGAAGGCAATTGACGTTGCATTTAAACCTTTGTACATGGTAGTTATAAGGGACGTATGTAAATGAAAGTGGGTTCCACGGGTGGGAAATGCGAGAAAAGAAAATATGTTATAGCAGAAGAGACGATTACATTAAACCAGTTTGAAGGTAAATGATATATATATATGTTTCTAGTGCATTCTAGTTGCCTGAAAATCTAGTGAGGATGATACATTTACCCTTTTAGAACGGACAAGGTAAGAATAAATATATGACACTGTAAATTGATAAACTAAGCAGACGCTACTGAAACCTTGAGTAAAAAAAAAAACAAAAAACCCTCATATATGGTAAAACTTTTTCGATTAATCTCCCCAGAGATGATCGCTGGAAAATGGAGTTCTACTTAAAAAAAGAGTTCCGAAACATGGAAATTCTGTCTCGCAAAATCTTTGAATTAGTTATAGTACAATAATAAATAGTAATATATATATATATATATATATATATATAAATAAAGTTTGAACAAATTGCCATAATGCCTTCATGAAACATTAATTCGGCATGAGTGAAAAAGCACTGCTCATCTAAGTGTCATACTACCCCACATTTATTTTATCAATGCTCTATTCTTAATTTATAATCGAGCACATTATCATTAAAAACAAAAAATGAACATCTTTCCACCAATAAAATACGAAAGAAACCCAGCAATTCTGGTACTAAACATTATTACAATTTAACACTATATATTCTAAAGAATATATTTTTACCTGAAGTACGTGAACAAAAGGAACGAGGATGTAAATAGTTATTTATATCAAAGGAAACTAAGAGAAGAATAAAAATAAATAAATAAATAAAGGAGACAGGTAAAAGGTGTATATCGACTTAAGATACCTCGTCATTTAGACTTTTGAAAATCGAAATATATATATGTGTGTGTGTGTGTGTTTGTGATAAATCTCCTATCACAGACCTGGATAAATTGATATATCCATGTAAATAATCATATTGCTCTTTTTAGATACTGATCGGTATATGTTGCGTTATTCTCCCTTCTTCTCCTTCGTGTGCTGTGCTCTTTCAGGACGTAGGTGATCATGGACTTTCAGTGGCTCTGTCTCTTGTCGCTTTCACTATTTTTTTCTTGGTATTTCTCCCAAAGCCTGACCTGCCATTCATTTGCTCGGGCCTATTATGTATATCTTGCGTGGCTTTCCCCATGTCTCTTCTTTATTCGACTTGTGAGTGTTAAGTTGTAGAGGCGCTCATTCCTCATTACGTATCCCAGGAACCTCATTTGCTCTTCCTGATATTTCGTCTGTCCACAAGTCGACCCCAAAGAGAGATAGATGGGGTGGTAAGAGCTTTTAGACAAACATTTTTTTTTCAAAGAACAAAAAAAAAAAATAGCAAAAAAGAAAAATGAAATTATTCGGAAGACCGTGTAGCCGAAAATTTTAACATACCATGGATACAGACAGACCTACAGATAAGGCAAATACACTTTAAATTTAGGATATTTTCAATAAAATTAATTTTCTTAATACAGAAACAAATTAAATTAATATTATTCAAATGTAAAATAAAATGAAATATTAAAATTAAATATTACAGTTCTTGATATAGGCAACACAGAAGACCTAAAATACTGAAGTGGAGAGAAAAAATTTCCTGCAATTATACTTATCACTTGAGAGGAATTGATTTGTCCACAAGTCATATTCAAAATGACAGATTAGTGGACTAAAATCCTGGGGAAGAACAGTATCCTTATGAATTGAGCATAACATTGGCGATGCAGTAAATTCGATACATTTATTGCCAATAAAGAATTTATTCATACCTTAGAAAAACTTAGATTGTTCATGCTCGTGTTTCATTAATTCAGTCATTTAATTGCCATCCGTGATAAACGCTTTGGGCAATCATGTCTTGAAAGAGACGTGACATGACTGGGCAGAAGATTATCACAGTATGTTGCCATTGCTTTCTGGGGGTAGAATGTTTGCCAGCCAAGTTTATAGAACCCAAACTGTCCTGTTATTTGACTCATAGCTAGAGGGAGAAGTGATGTATTATATTATTAAGTAGTAATTAGTGGGGTTCAGTTTATTACTTCATAACAATAGAAAACCGATCCCCCACTCTGTTTCCAGTAGAAGCTTTAATTGTTTCCAACAATCATTCAGTCAGTCAGTTAAGTGCCATACGTGATACGTGTCTTTCGAGTCATGGCTGACTGAGCAGAAGATTATCCCAGAGTAGGTTGCCATTAGTTTCTGCGGTATAATGGTTGCCGACCAAGGCTATAAAACTCAATCTGTCCTATTATTTAGCGTATAACTGGAAGGAAGAGACGGATTAATACCTTTCCCAGGGGTATTTGTGCGCAAGTGAATGCAAGGAATTCAATTGGAATTCGAACTCGGTTCCCCAATTTGTCGTTCCGAGTCGATATCCACTGCACCAGAACGTACGGAAAAATCATGGAAAAATTTGTTTGCGGATTATCTTAAATTCGTTGGATTAGGCCCTTTTAGCACATGTGTGAGATTGAAGGATTTAAATTTTCAATGTTTACTAATGTGTTGATCAATTTACTGATCATTTGAGATTTTAGGCTATTGACTCTCTGCCTTCGATTATTCTGTAGTTGCAAAAACGTATCTTCTTGTATATTACTACACCACTATTACATTAATTATAATTAGGTAACAAAAATATTTTAATTTCTCGCAGATTAAAAGTGTAATAAGGCTCAACTCCAAGAGGTGCCAACGTTCAAGAATATTTTAATGAGATAAAGGTAGGTTGCTTACAGATAGGTGATAAATTTTAACGAAATTGAGAAAAACTTGAAAAAAATTTTTTACAAAATCTTCCCCAATTCAGAATCTATATAAAAGTGCTTAAAAATCAATGTAGTAAAATTGCCCCGAAAAAAAAAAAATCATATGACTGAAATATTTTTCTTTAGACTGATTGATTACTATTTGGATTTTTTACATGGCTATTCACGTCACAATCAAAAGTTTCATGAATTTTACTGAATGCAGTAAATTAATTATTATTATTTTTTTGCTATCACTTACAATAAGAAAAGCATCTTTTTTCAATTACGTGTCAATTCCTAGCATGATTTCGTTTATTGAATCAAATGAACAATGAACTCGACGTTGTACAATTTTTTTAGATGAACCATTATAAATTTTTATTAATGTTGACTAGTATTTATTTCATCAGCAAGTTCCCATGATTTTAATCTTGATTCTAAATGACATTTGAATATATTCTACCGTTGGTCTGTGTAGGCAAGTAACTAACACGGTTCGAGTGTTAAGGTATGATCATAAAAGAAATATACTTCATTTTGCTGGTTTTATTTCTGATTAAAAAAAAATTATCCCATAAGAAATATCAAAGTTAACTTTCATATTTCTTCTTCCAATTCTTCCCCTTTCTTCTTCTCCTATTATTAACATCATTATTATTTTCTTCTTTTTTCTTATTATTATTATTATTATTAATAACATTATTATCATTATTATTTTCTTTTTTCTTCTCAGTATTATTATTAACATTATTATGAATTTCTTCTTTTTTCTTCTCCTTATTATTATTATTATTATTATTATTATTATTAATAACATTATTATCATTATTATTTTCTTCTTTTTTCTTCTCAGTATTATTATTAACATTATTATTATTTTCTTTTTTCTTATTATTAATAACATTATTATTATTATCATTTTCTTTTTTCTTCTCAGTATTATTATTAACATTATTATCATTTTTTCTTATTATTATTAATAATAATATTATTATTATTATCATCATTTTCTTCTTATTATTATTAATAACTATTATTATTATCATTTTCTTCTTTTTTCTTATTATTATTAACATTATTATTATTTTCTCCTTTTTCTTATTTTTCTTTTTTCTTCTTATTATTTTCTTCTTTTTTCTTCTTATTATTAATAACATTATTATTATTAATATTTTCTTCTTTTTTCCTTATTATTAACATTATTATTCTTTTTTCTTCTTATTATTAACATTATTATTATTTTCTTCTTTTTTCTTCTAATTATTATTATTAACATTATTATTATTATTTTCTCCTCATCATTATTATTATTATTATTAATAACATTATTATTATTATCATCATTTTCTTTTTTCTTCTCCTTATTATTAACATTATTATTATTATCTTTTTTTCTTCTCATTATTATTATTAACATTATTATTATTATTTTCTTTTTTTTCTCTTACTTCTTATTTTCCTTCTTCTTCTATGTGCTCTTTATCTTTCAGACGCGGAAGATTATGGCTCTTCACCTTATCCTTTCATTTGTAGCTCTTAATAAATTTTGTATTTGGAGATGTAAACTAATCTCTGTTTTAGCATCCATTTTCCCCATCTTGTTTGTTAGGTTTGTAGCGGATAAGAAAATAATTAAAATCAACTTTCTTCACTTTTACAAAAATTCCCAACGATGTGTGAAATCCTGGTTTTTCCAAATAAAATAGGATTGACCATGTACGTAAGGAAAAAGTCGAAGTCGGATTTCGCAAGTAGGTATTAAAGTTTTGACCAATGGGAGCGACTTGCAAGACCAAAAGGACTTGGCGATCCAGTGCTAAATTCAAAAAGACTATATAAATGACCTCGGCGTCAGTCAGAGTGATGGGTGCAACGAAAGAGAGACACATATCTAAAATGTAACTTCAAACGACCTGGACATGGTCTTTTTTCTGTTTCTTCTTATCTATTTCAACCATTGCTACTAGAATATTTTGTACGAATTCTACCCTTAACCTCTTATGACTATTTCTAATTGAATATTAATTTCTACAAATTATGTTATTCGTCCTTTTAATAATTTTTTTTTAACATTCGAAATGCACATTTTATTATTCTACTCTTCTACACTAATCTACACATTCCAACCTTCTTTTTTTAATCATATCACCCCACGCAAGGCGATAACACCACTGATGCGCGGGGGGGGGGGCTACGTAAGGGTAAAAAGAATGGAAAAGAGAAAGCCGGAAACCACATCCTAAACAGGGAACAAAGGATGAGCCTCTTCACCTGTTCAATAGATGTGGGTGGAGTGTGGACTGGGCGATAGTTTAGTCTATCTACTCCAATTGAAAAAAGAAAAAAGAAAAAAAGAAAATGGCTCTTAATCTGTAGCGGAAAAGAACTTAATTAAAATCAACCAAGTTTTATACAGAATTATTATCAGAAAGTTTTTCATCATCAGAAATTTCCTCTGTCACTCTTGACTTCAATATATCCAGTGTGTTAAATCTTAGATGTCCTATTTATTCTTTATGCGCTCTAGTAATTCCATGTGCATCTGATATCACGAACGAGGTTCCTTTTGGTATCTATTCTCTCTAAAACTTTGTTTTTCGTCAAATAAGTCTCATTCTGTAGAACCACATTTCTATTTCTTCAATTCTTCAAAGAGATTGTCTAGCGTTCAATGTCATATAGCTGGACGGATATATATTACGTAGCAGTTCAGTTTTGTTTTCTTCGCTTATATCGAGATTTACCTGTTACTTAATACTTTGCTCAGCTTTTGGTAGGTATTATTTCTTTATTCCAAATATGTTCTTGTATTTAATAATAATTAAAAAGTAAATAAATATAATGATTCAAAATCAATTTTAATTCCATGGAAATATTTTACTTATGTATAGCATATTCTTTTAGGATATAGACAGTTCTGGCAGTCTTCAACTTCTTGGCTTCTCTAAGCAAGTTTTTCAACAATCTTTTCTTTTTTGTGCAACAAATTCACACACAATTTTTACAATAAAAAATATACGTTATAATTATTTTGCAAAATTTTATTACGCAGCCAGAAAGCCTTTGCTTCGGCCAGCCAATAATAAGAGATTATCTTGGGGAAGAGAGCACAAAAACTGGACACCAGAAGAGTTCGTTTGATACACATGTTATTTTGCAGTACTAAGAAAATAACCGTTCTATTTTCATTTAGAATTATCCACTTGGCAATAAATACTAAAATAGTATGAAATACATTTTTTAAAAGTCGGGGTGGCCTAATAATTATGGGCGGTAATGTATGTGATTCACCGATTCCTCTGATTCTCTTGAATTCAATATGTTCTGTGTGCATTAAATTCTCTAGGCCTTTCTCCCCTGTATATATCGCGGAAATTCTAGCAGTTCTTTGTAATCAGTATTCGATTAAATATTTGTTTTTTTATATGATCTGCGTATAGAATTATAAGATTTGTATAAATTATTTTTTATTTTATGTGATATATATATATATAGTATTAATATAAAGTATTAATATAAAGTATTAATATGTGTGCAAGTTACTAGTATTTGTATGATAATTTCATTATTTATGTCTTCGTATTCTCATACAGTTTCTTTCTATTCATCGTCTCAATTTCCATTTTCAGTTTCGCTTCCGCTGATTTACATCTTCCTTTTACTTTTTCTATTTAAATAATTCCTATTCATGTTATTATAATGGAAGAGAGCTGTGGAAGAAATATTTGTTCTTCCATTTTAATATCACTCGTTATAGGCATTATTTTATCCGTGATATATTAACACAGTTCACGAACGGAACGGAATGGCTGAAAGGAAAAAGAATGACAAACATTCTTTGTTCCCAGAGAGGGTTTTATTCTGCTAAGACATGTCCAAAACTATATAAACATATATGTTTTCCCATGACACATATCTCCACAGTAAAGCATAATGTAAGGCGAAACAAAATTCTTTCATTGTGACATATTTTCCTTGAATCATAACTACTTTAATAGAAATTCGAAAAAAAAGTAGTAACAAACTTTTATGTATGGCATATTTTTCTATATATCCTATATTAGCTATATAGACCGGGGTTGATTTTTTTTTTTATTGATTAGGTTGAAATTATGTCTAGTGCTTATTCATAAATGTATGAAGTTGCCGTGACGCAGAAGTTAAAAAAAATGCGACGTAATTAGTGGTATTGTCGTATTTGTAAAACGGCATTGGTCAATTTTGACAATAAATTGGAATAATTCAGGTACAATTGGAAGAACGGGGGGGCGTTACGGGAGCTTGTAATGTGGTGCGATGAGATTGTGAGGCAGAATAACTGGATGCATTGTCCCTGGAACGTCGGAGGAGTTAGCACCTTGTAGAACACGTGAAATTGTTATGGCATATATAAAGGTAGAAGTTACAAAAACACCCGATTTTGTTGGAATTCAACTAAGCGTTTCGGAGAAATAAACGATCACCAAAAGCAATATTTTTTTAATTATCTTTGCGGCATCCTGAGTAAGTATTAAATTTTATTTTTAATATCACGGCATGCGAATTTTATCTGCTACTGACCCGATTTTGATAAATTTTGGGTGAAGCGTCTTGGAGGAATCCATAAAAGTGTGCCAAATAACGCCCAAAAATATTTGTCGTTGATTTTTACAAAACCCTATACATTGATAAAAAAAAAAAACATGTGTACATTAAAGGTTCGGGCCTTGATTTACAAATTACCCGGTTTTGGTTGAATTCACAAAAGGCATCTCGGAGGAGAATTGTTTGTAAATTCTAAGCGTTTTGGTGATTTCTGTCGTACGCTGTAAATCGATTCAAAAAAGAATTTTCATACATCAAAATTTCATGTCATGATCGACAACTGAAGACGTACCAAAGATTTCGGAGGAGTAGTGTTCGTTAGAAAGAGACACAAAAACGCACTCACTGATATATCTATATATATATATATATATATATATATATATATATACACTGGTAAACGTAATATCCTATTTATCCTATATTAGTAGTGCATGTTGAAATGTATTCAGAGATGAAAAGAAAACTAAGAATTTGGGGAATTTCAAAGATGGTGTTTCTGAGCTACGAGAGTGTTCAACGGAAAAAAAGACAATTAAAATAAAAAGGGAATATTGGAATATTTGGCACACATATTTGGGAAAGAGGGCCTGGAGAATTTGACATTCATAGTACAAGAATAGCAGAGGTGTACTGAGAGTAAATGAATGGCAGACCAGAGGCTGGAAGGAGAAGTCGGCGGACAAACACTGCTTAGAGCTACAAGAGATTGAAATTTGTGGAGGGCCATTATCCATATTATCCCACGTGCTGAAAGGTATGTTACATTAAATAAAAAGAGCTACATTAAGTTAATTTCGTTTAATGTTATTTCTATCAGAAGTCGTTCAATTAATGATTCCTTTTAATTATTGTTTTATTTGTGACAAATCCGTGCGATTTTTCTTTGAATTCGAGATAGTGCGTGTCAAATCTACTTTTATCTATTTTTGCCAATTCCAGATAAATTTTCTTTTTATTTTAGCACTTCCATATACACCTGCATTTTCATCTGTTTTCTTTTAATTTTCCCTTAATTTCTTTTCTCTAATTCTTTCTTACACCTTTAAACACGATGCACATCGGTACAGAGCAAAGTAAGGTTAACCTACCTATATATTTGTCAAGCCAGATGACATGTTGAAAGCAAGCTAGAAAGAGAAAATCAGGAGACTGAAATAAGAATATTCCTCTCGTCACGTCACAGCAAACGATAATGGACACCAACAAAAAAGAAGAATACACCGAACATGAATCAAAACCTCAAGGAGTAAATAAACGAATATCAAGTAAACAAGTTAATACCTGCTTGCGTACACCTACATTCATAATAACATAGCAATTTACAATTTCATAGATCGTAGCATATGTACACACACATATCTGGGTGCCTTAAAAGAAACTCCGGAAAATTTTTCGTTAAGACTTAGCCTTGTTTATATTTCTGAGATGAGATATTTACATTGACCAACCACGCCGGCGTGAAGTCGCGCGTCGTAAGTTAGACGATCTCGCGCGCGAAAAGCCAACAATGACACTTACAGAACCAGGAATTTTGTCCGATGACACGAAGGCGGCTGCCACGCGTCAGACCACACAGGCAAGGGAGTTGTGCGTCGCTATTTCATCAGGTGACTAAATCCTTAATTTCGATCAGTGATATTGTTTTTTTTTTCCTTGCTTCACGCTACATATGGATGTCATAGTAATCTCTATTTAACTGAAATATCTAAGTTGTTTTGTTTTCCATTACTATCGCTAGATATTGAACTCAACTTCTTGATTCAAGTCACTACATCTAAAATAAAGAGTTCGGTTCAAAATTCTAGTCATCGGAGAATAGAACGGCCGAAACGCCGTGAATGTAACAATAAATATGAGGATAAATGTCCCAACAATATGAATGAGATTTAGCTTTTTCTGAAATTCTGACTATAAAATTCACATAAAAACACATTCTTTGAGTTTTAACTTAGATTTTTACAAACCGCTCCCCGTATTCACATAAAAACACATTTTTACAAACCGCTTCCCGTATTCACATAAAAACACATTTTTACAAACCGCTCCCCGTATTCACATAAAAACACATTTTTACAAACCGCTCCCCGTATTCACATAAAAACACATTTTTACAAACCGCTCCCCGTATTCACATAAAAACACATTTTTACAAACCGCTCCCCGTATTCACATAAAAACACATTTTTACAAACCGCTCCCCGTATATACCAAGAAAGATGTAAGGTTAGGTAAACTCATCTTCGTTCTTAAATTCGAATTTGTGGCGCAATGGATATCGGCTCGGAATGAGTAAACGGAGAATCAGATTTCGAATTTCAGTTGGATTTGTTGCATTCTCACGTGAAAATACCCTCGGAAAAGGTATTAATCGATTTCTTCACTCTTCAGTAATGGCTTGAATATCGGGATAGGTTGGATTCTATAGGCTCGGTTAATAACCAGTCTACCGCAGGAAAAAATCGAAATATAGTGCGAGAAATTGTTTTGCCGTCAGTCATGGAGCGGAGACATGATCACTAAAGCGTGCATCACGTATGGCACTTAACTGACATATATATATATATATATATATGTATGAATTTAAGAAAGGATTATTTCAGGAAAAGTTTTTGTAGTTAATACTTTCTAAGTACAGTATTAAATCAACTCTAATCTAATCAAAAAATTAAAAGACTAATAATAATCGGTGACAGAGAAAACGATTGATATAATATAAAAAAACATTTACAATAATTCAAATCTACCGTCACTAAAATTTAAACCGAACATATTACGGAAATTAGTATAAACTTGCACTACCCTGGTTCATTCTATTTCCACCAATATACTATCTAAGTACAACGTGATGGAGTTTCCATGGGATCAGTTCTGTGACCAACATTTAGTATTTTCTATATGAATAACCTTGAAAATAATATAATTCGAACCATTAAAATACCCTCTATCTAGCTAAAATATATAGATGATATTCTGATCCATATTAAAAAACATGATATACATGATCTACAAAAGAATGCATTCTTAAATCCACATATTAACCTAACAATAAGATTACTTTTCATGACGCATTGATAAACACTAATAATTCATTTACTATATTACTACATAAAATGTTTTGCTTTGCATAAACGTGCCCTACACCGAATTAAATAAACATTAAACAAACTCTCATTAATAATGTCTTTATATATATATTTTCACACTCCACCCACGTCTATTGAACAGGTTAAGAGGCTCATCGCTTGTTTCCTGTTTAGGATGTGGTTTACGGCTTTCTCTTTTCCAATCTTTTCACTCCTTTTTCTTTTTTTTTTTCTTTTCAATTGGAGTAGACAGACTAAACTATTGTTCAGTTCACACTCCACCCATGTCTACTGTACAGGTGTAGAGGCTCATCCCTTATTCCCTGTTTAGGATGTGGTTTCCGGTTTTCTCTTTTCCAGTCTTTTCACTCTTATGTAGCCCCATGCACATCAGTGCCGTTACTGCCTTGCTCGTGGTGATATGATAAAAAAAAATGAAGAGTGGGAAGGTAAATTCCAAGAACCTGATCCTAATGAATATTAAAAAATGATGCAGGAGGAGATCTCAGTGTAGATTACAGAGCCAGTATAAATTAGAGAACATTTTCAAAATTCAAGGGTGTCGGATGTACATTTCGACATGAGATCTCTAACAGAGATTCCACGTCACCTCAGCGACACTGCTCTGTTCTAAATGGAGAAAGCCCTGCGGTAAAGAGGGAAGGGGCAAAGTTAACAACGGTCAAGAATATTTTAGAGTGATTCATGTCAAACGTAGGATAATGGCGACTACGAAGATATAGCAGTTCGTAAAACACATTCCGATCGTTATAATAAGAATAAAAAAAAAACAGAATCTGTTACTGAGGTCCATCAATTGTGAAGGCAATAATTCTCTGGGTTAAAAGAGTGGCAGTTGAAAAACTCTTGTTTGGTGCCAGGTCTCTGCACCATGCCGCACAAGCAAGAGAATCCATTTGTGGCTGTCTGACATTTCTTGCGATCACAACGGCGTATGTTTTCACACACTGGCATGCTTTTCTGTGAATTAGGCGGAAGGCTGTACAATTACAATTCTAAATATAATTGATAGAGAAATTACTCGCGGGTACCCTTTACACCGGGATAGTGACAGCTTAACACGGTTCACCCTATATCTGGCCACTTACCTTCCCATACGGCCTCCTCTTGATTATTAATTTTGAGGCGCAGTTTAGCGAGGGAACAAGGAAATTTCTTGTAACTGAAGGCAAGGTTTATGGCAGCATCCGCCCACGTAAACAAGAAGAGTTTCAGAAAACATACAGAAGATTCCAAAATCGTCTGGAGGCTGTGGTTAAAGCCAATGTCTATTTCATTAAATAAATTTACTGTTTAATATTTCAAAATGTTTTTGTGTAATTTTGGTAAATTAAATATATCTGTTAAAATGAGATATCAGTGTTATATATTTTTTGTAATTTAGACGACAATTTATCCATTACAACCATATCTTTTGTTCAGTAGCTTTTTCTCTTTGTTCCATTTAATTTTTATTTTTAAAAAAACTATTAGGTAAATTTTTGTAACTTTGTTTAATATTTATGCATTACACCCTAATTTTTTATTCGTGAAAAATTTCATTGTAATCATGCATTACTTTTTAAGTAATACGCATATTTATGCCTTTGTTGTTTCCGTTCCTTATACTATGGCCACTCCTATATATATATATATATATATATATAAAGGCAGTTAATGATCTGAAAGAACCTTTTTTAAACTCCATCAGCACAGTTCTTGCTATTTTCACCCCATTCTCTTTTCATATCTATGCAGATATATACGTCTCCAACCTTCAAAACACAAGTCATACAAATTGGCGCAATCACACACATAGTAACGTATAAATGCATATACTAACATATTAAATGCCTATCTCAGAACTTTTTTTGCGATATTATTGCATTATTTCTTCTTTGAAATATTGAAATTCCATTATAAGGTTTTGATGAAATTGCATCGATATTGGATCATATTCATAGAATCCTGCGCATGCGAACCGCATTTTCTTAATTTCCTTCTGTTCTTCTTCGCTTCCATTTTATTTGCTTTACCCTGTTTTTTTTTTTTTTCCTTTTTTTTGTTACCTTAGTTTCTCCTTTCATTCATTCCGCTTTCACTGTCTTTTAATGGTGTGTCAGCACATTTAGAAATGACACATTAATTGCGACCTCGATCGACTGAGGGAGTAACAAAACAAGTAGTTGTTACGTGAATTGGGAAGGTGAAAAAAAACTATAAAAAAATTAAATAAAATATTAATGTAAATAAATAAATAACATCATAATAATGTAAATAGATAAAATACTTTATAATAAAATTTGTGAGATCTGACGGTTGTGCTCGAATTGTTTAGGATGAATAGGTTCTCCTGGCAAATAAATGTAGTGGGATAAAAGAAATCTAACAAAAAAATACAGCAAAACCTGAAGAAGAAGAGGTACTAAGTGATTTGATAAACATATCTTATATGCGACAGAGTACCGGAATTATGGATTACCCAGTCAGGATGCAAACTTAGTTGGCATGACAACACATCTAAGAGACCAAAATGAGTGAACTGTAAAAATTAATGAAAACCACTGAATAAAATAAGATTTACGCTGCTCCAGACGAGGCTTAAGAAATTTGAATCTATTCTTGATTTTGGGATGCGACACCTTTCGCTTAACCAGTGTGTTTTATTACCGACTTTCAAGTTGGAAAGTGAGGAGAATCTTAAAAAAATTTATCATAAATTTTCAACCAGTCTACCGCAGAAAGCAATGGCAACCTACTGCGGGATAATCTTCTGTCCAGTCAGTCATGATCGCCCAAGCATGTATCACGTATGGCACTTAACTGACTGACTGACACACGAATTCTTCGAAGACGCTGGAAGTGTTTAACTTGTGCATGTATGTATTGTAGTATATTTCATTTCTACTAATATTTTTATGAGCTGTGGATGAGATTTAAAAAAATTAAGTTTTTGCGAAATTTTCGGAAAACTCAGGTGCGCAGAAATAAATTAACCATCCATTTCCGAAGCAACAATTTACATATTCCCTCTCCGTTCTACCAAGTTTGTTGTACTTTAGGGAATTTCCTCCTTGTCTGAGAAGTATTATTCGTAATTAGGAAAAGTCGATCAATAAAATTAACCGACACAAAATGTCAGTCGTCTTTAAAAATCTTTGTCTAATTTACAAGTCTGAATCCCCCGATGAGGATCAAATACAATACTTAATGGATCAGCAAGCTGAAGCGTCATAAACCACGCGAACTGTTATGTGAGATCAAAATTAATAAATTTTGCGATTTCCATGAAATAACACCGACCTCAATTAATTACCAAATATTTATTTGGTCTTCGAAAATCATATTTGTTTAATTTTTAATTTTTTTTTCGAAATTCCAATAAAGATTCTTATATATTCAAATGCTAAGGAGAAGAAGTTTTTTTTTTCTTCAGCAAACGAAAATATATTTTCATTTAAAATGATTATATTTCACCGTTTTATTTATGGTAGACTCAGGCAGCTCGGCGTGGTGTATTGGTCAGCAAGTTTGTCTTGCTAGAACCTATTACAATTGAGTAGTGAGTTCATTCCTCAATGGGTACGCCATACATTTGGCCTTGTGTCACATCTAAGCTACGCTTAGAAAATCCCCATGCTTAGTGATTCTCGGCCTTTTACTGGGAAGCATATGACCCCAGATCTGACAAGCTATGACAAGCTTTGACCAAATAAGACCAGTTTGGTACCCAGTTACCGCGTAAGAGGGGGCTGGGTAATATTTAAACAATGGCCTGAGCATACGCCCTCAGGTTCCCCATGTTAAAAACCGACCTTGTGTCACATCTATCTTCAATGGAGTAGAAGGGTAAATATATTTATGGTAGACTAATCGATACCAACTAAGGATTAAGAAGTACATACTTGTCTCACTATAAACAAGACGCACTAAATGGATCACGACCTTTCAGATCAAAATTTGACTTTGAATTCATAAACAAAAAATACGAATTTAATTCATACAAATGAAAACATCAGCTGTTTCTTATCGAACACCATTGGAATATTTTGCTAAGGTTTTCAGTCTCAATAGTGGATCCTTCTCTAAAACAATACAAATTTTAGCTTCTTCAAATCGAAGATCAATCTTTATCTATCCCGCTTATCGCCATAGTCATCACTTCCTACCATCTCCACTTTCATTCATACCAACCCTGATAAATAGTTTAGTATTAACTCTCTAGCGGGCGTGGTCCTCTGGTCATGTTTTAGGTTACTTTTAGTAAAAGAAAATTCACTTTTTTCACAGAACTCGAAGATTAATTTCCACCAACTGAAATATTTCCCGTATTTCTATACACTACATAAATAATGACTGTAATGAAAAAACTGCACCAATAATAATAATAATAAATTAAAATTAAGCACAGTAATGCAATAAAAGCATTAATAATAGCAACAACAATACTACTACTAATAATAATAATAACAACAACTGCCCTTATCACACACTACGTTCATTTGCATGTAAGTTGTGCCCTTTCATTAACTCATAAATAAGGAATTCTTCCCTTTTGATCATGTGCAAAGACACAAGACGTATCAAAGACGTTAGTTGGTTTTAGTGAAATGAAGATAAAAGAAAGATAGTGTTTACTCTCTCTTGCTATAGCATGATACGATAAAATACAAATCAAAGACCCTACTTGCGTCAGTCAGAAAATTGAAATAAAGAAGGAAAGATAAGCGTGATTAATGTCATTTTCAGTGAAGGAAAAAACTTGTCAAATTTCAAATCTTTTCATTTGCACCTTTTCATTTTTTTAAAATAACGACCAACATTTATATTTATAGCAATATTTTGTTAAAGTCGTTTAGCTAAAATATGTAACAATGTGATAGAGGTGTTTCTACGGTACTTTATTAGAGTCGAGCTCGCCATGAGCTTTTCCAATCTGTAACAGAAGAACTGAGATTTCGCGTATTAAAACTAATAATAATAATACAAATAGTTAACATAAAAACACGAAAGTTTATTAGAATTGAACGCTTTTGACAGCAAAGAAATATTTGTGAAAAGAAGCGCTGTATAGTAAAACAAGAACAACAATAGTTAACAGATGAAGAAAAGTTAAAAGGACGTAATTTTACGCTCGACTTTCGTTGGTTTCACGTATAAAACACTCATCAATAAATTTATCTGAAACCAACGAACATTTCATAAGCGAAAAACATTGTTCATAAAAATAAAAAACTTGAACTTTCCATTAACTATATATATATATATATATATATATATATATATATTCAGGTTTTATGAAAAAATGACGGAGAGGTGAGATGGTTAAATTTTAATGTCATTTGTCAAGTGATCTTATAATTCGTTATTTTTCTACTTGGCGTCAATTGTCATCGGCTTGAAGTGAAACGAGTATATCAAATAAATAGCTGCATCTATTGAAAGGAAAGAAAAAAGTTCGCTTAATTCATCATGCCCGACAGTTTTTTTTTCTTGTTAGTGCCCTTCTTTCACATTTATAAATCGAGCATTCTTCCACGCATTAGATGCTTTTACTATATCTCGTCTGGCGCTCCTGCAATTCATTTCGGGGTTTCTAACAAAATCCAGAATATGACCTGCAAGGTAATCGAACTTTACTTAGAATCTCTGTTTTTCTACAACTATTTTGATGGCAACTGCTATGATGAGCTTCTTTTCTTGTTTCCCTGACGACATAAATTTAAACATGCTGCTAGGTTGTCAACTAGTTCTCACTGCTTTAATACTGAAATAGCGAGATGCAACCATCACCTCCTCCCCTTTAAAACACTTTTTAATCCATTTGCCCCAAGCAAGTCGGTACCGCCACTGGTGTGTAGGAGGATACATAAGAGAGTAAAAGCTTAGGCGGTGAGTGAAGAGAAAGACGAACCAGTTACGGGGTTTTCAAAGAAAGGGCAAGAGAACGATGGGAATACCAGTGGGAAGATAGATGCGAGGGTAGAGTGAGAAAGAAAAAGAACAAGTTACACGAGATTACGTGGAAAGGCCGAGAGAAGGACCGGTATCAATTGGACAAGAGATGGAAATTGACACTGCATTTAAATTCTTGGATATTGTAGCCTTCAGGGAAGCAAGTATACGGAATGGAATTCCACAGGCGGGAAGTGCGAGCAAAAAAGCTGTGGAGTAGAAGTGACGGTAGCATTTGGTTGATTTAACTGCAAAAGTGTAGAACCTTGGTTGCCAGTTTGGTCGCTTGAGTAAATTCTTGTCGAAGGAGCATCAGTGAGCTAAGTTCGTCGGAGCAGAAGCCATGAAAATATTTGTTGAATAAACAGAGAGAAGCCACATCCCGCCGGTGAGAAAATGACTGGAAAAGAGCTGCCAGGTCGGGACCGATCAGTTTACAGATTCTCCTGTGGAGCCTGTCGAGAAACCCTAAACGTTTCTTTTTTTTTTTTCGTACTTTTCCCTTTAGAATTCCAATTTGATTTCTTTCTTCCCAGATAACTACAAACTTCTAAAATTAAAATGCAACATCAATCGCAATCTTCTACTTGAACCCTGTTCCTTTTTTTAATTTGTTTTAGTTCTTTCTCCAGTCCTTCAAATTTTTAGCCTTCTCTTTACTACCTGTTAAACTATTGTATTCTAATGACATTACCTCCTTACTTAGGAGTGAAACGAATACAAAAAGATATCGTACGTAGTCGTGGTTAATAACGACAGTAGTGTAAGAATACATTACAGAAAGACGATGAAAGAGAAGGTATAGTCGGGAAAGCTTTGAGAAAAACAGTGACAGTAAATATTTAAAGGAGACAGCTTTTAAGACACTATGAAAATAAAACTGAAAAAGCCTCGGGCTTCTTGACAAAATACAACGGAGAATCTGTAACGTGATCAATCCTGACTTGGCGGACCGGGTGCAACCACTGTCTCACAGGCGTGACGTGGTTTTTCTGTGCCTCTTCTATAAGTACTTTCAAGGCTTCTGCTCCGATGAACTTAGGTCATTGGTGACGCCTAGGTAAGGAATTTACACGAGATACTAGATTAGCAACTAGGTCCCACCCTTTTACAGTGAAACAGATAAGATGTAACCGTAATTTCTACTCCAACAGCATTTTTTTCTCGCGCTTCCCGCCTGTGGAATTCCCTTCCACATGCCTGCTTCCCCGACTGCTACAATCTCCAGGAGTTTAAATGTAAGGTCAATAGGCATCTCCTAACACACTAACTTTAATCTATTCTCTCAAACACTCTCACCATCTACCCAACCCTCATTCTCGGTACCCTTACCCGTCTATCAACCTACTTCTGACATTTCCTATATCTAACCATCCTTTTCCCATCACTTCCCCGACCCTATGTAACCCCCTGCGCAATAGTGGCAGTGGAATGCCTTGCTCGGGGTGAAACGTTTAAAAAAATAGAAGTTATATATAAAAAGAGAACTAGACATTTGTTAAGAAAATAATACTGTGTGAGAATGACAAAAGATAGGACAGGCGCATATCGAAAATTTGCCAGTGTGTATCTATTTGCGCCTGTTTATTTCTACGGTCTTTTTTTCTACGTGCGAGTTCGTGACATAGACACGTACTCAATTCACTGGTAACAATATATGAGCAATTAAAGCCCATCTTGTGATATTAAAATATTTTCTTTTAAATATCATTCATATTTTTGTTGTCTAGATGTCTTCAGTTTTAAATTTTATTTTTTTTCTAAATTTTCAGTTTGAAATTATCAATTCATATTTTTCATCAAAAAGATTCAGCGGATTATTCTATTGTTGTAGCTGCTTGATTACAAGTTTTGTTAACTGTGCGTTTATTTCGGTTTTTATTTGTTTTAAATTTCAAAGGCTAGTCTTTTTTAATTTCTTCTTTACGTTAAGACGATTTTATTTTGTAACAAAAGAAATCATCTGAGTCTGTCTGACGCATCCATTTGAATGTCATATATAAATGAGATTTTAAAATTATTCTGACACTTTCAACAGAAAAATTTAGCTGATATTTTAAATTCAAATCTATGTCTACACTTCCTAATAGTGGTGAATTTGATTCAATAACTGATTAAATTAAATTACATTTAGATAGTTTCAACAATGCTTTTCGTTGGAATCATTGAACCGAGCTCAAATCCCGATCAAAGCTGCTTTGTTCCCTTCACAAAAAATATTTCTAGGCACTCACTGAACACCACACTTTGACTAATGTGTGAAATATGAGTACTTTATTTTGTAGAAAAATTTGGATCGTTTCTAATTGATTTGGTCTTTACGATTTATCAACAAATTGTATGTGTTTAAATCTGAATCATATTTCGAATAAGAATATATTTTTCTTTTTCAAGTGAATTTTGCATTAACAATGTTTGAAGATAATGATTTGTTCAGTTAAGAACGATGCTATTTAACCCGTAGCAGAAGGGAGAATAAAGGAATTTATGCCATTCCTACAGTTACATGTCCATAAGTGAATATAACGAGCGTGACTGAAATTCGAACTCAGTTTGCAATTTCTGATTCCAAGTCCCTATCAATTGTACCACTAACACATACGTTTAAACTGAAATGTACACTGAAGAAAGTCAGGCTGCCTAAAGCAATATCTTTCGAGAAAAAATTCATGAGATGAAGATGAGCTGTAAATATTTACAATGCCGAGCTTCGTCTGACAAAGGCCATAAAAACGGAGCTCACTTTGAAGATACCAATTTCACACTTGCAAGCAGTTTATTGTTAAAGACATCATGGTAGATAGTTGGTGTAAAAAAGTCATAAGTTTATCCTGTGGAAAGAAAAAATTGTAATGAAATTAAAAATTAATGATTACTGTTGAAATTTTTATTTTATTTTATTTTATGCGTTACTTATATTCCTATATTCGCAAATTCTATTTTTAAATTTTGCAATTCTCTTCCTCACCTATGGATTAAATAGTAAGACTAGTATTTAGAGATATTGTTGTTATCTTCAAAAATTTACTAGTCAAAAATGAATGATTTTAATAATTCAGTTTTAAAGAACTCACAAAATATTGATAAAATCTATAAAAAAAACAAATCAATCAGATTCAATCCAAAAATTCTTTTAAAAAAATGACTATTTATATCTCATTATTTCATACATTTATTTTCTATTTATTTCTCATTATTTCGAAAAAATATTTCTTTTCTAGTTATATTTGCGTGAAGGGTTGATAACCCGTAAGAAATAACGCAGTAAATACCACAATTCTTCATTTATAAGTTTATTGAATAAAATTCTTTGTTAATTTAAGTTAATTACTTATATAAATTTAATGATATCTAAAATAATTATGTATTTTATATTATTTTAAATATTTAATTTATTAAAATATTACCTATTTTAAATTAAAATATCAGTTATTGTTTCAATACGTTTTCCTACCCGCAATCTGAATAGACAACCTCACATAGAAAAGCGTATATTATGACCTGATTGATATGAGATTTTCTTGTGATATTTAACTGGAAAGTGTTCGCCTTCCTAAAGAGTGCTGATCGCAAATCGTTCTCTTCAAATTTATGAAACTTGAACTAACATATGGTCAAATACAGCTAGTTCTCATTACTGTCAGTCAGTTTAGGTGCCATACGTGATACACGTTTGGGCGATCATGTCTCTTTCGAGACATGACTGACTGGGCAGAACATTATCCCGCAGTAGGTTGCCATTGCTTTCTGCGGTAGACTGGTTGCCGACCAAGGCTATAGAACCCAATCTGTCCTGCTATTTAACCCATAACTGGAAGGAAGAGACGGATTAATACCTTTCCCAAGGGTATTTGCGCGTAAGTGAATACAATGGATTCAGCTGGAATTCGAACTCGGCTTCCCCGGTTTCTCGTTCCGAGCCGATATCCACTGTACCACTACGCACATCCCATTACTGTGCATACTTCTTAAACCAATAAAACGCAAATTCTACTTCCTCAGCTTCTTTTCTCGCACTTCTTGTCTGTGAAATTCCCTTCCATTTACATGCTTCGCTAAGAGCTACAATCTCCAAAAATTTAAATGCAAAGTCAATAGTCAGCCCATATCTCACTAACCTACATCATCTTTCTCATGGTCCTTTCTCTGTTCGCTTCACTCTCACCAGCATTCTCATCTTTCTCTTACCCACTTCCTGATATTCCCTGTAACTTGTCACTCCCTTCTCATAACTTTGCGTTTACATTTTATTGGTTTCACATGAAAAGGGCGAGACCTCGTTGCCAATATTCTGGCTCGAGTAAATTCATATATAGTGGCCGCCAGAGCGCTAAGGTCATCAGAGCAGAAGCCGTGAAAGTATTTGTAGAAGAGACACAGGTAAGCCACATTATGCCGGTGAGATTGTGATTTACAAGTTACTTGTGATATCTATTTTTGTTGTTGCTGCTGCTGGAATTCCCCAAGTGATATGTTTTCTATTATTTATTTTAGTCTTTTGGGATACCGTATCACAACCTTCTCTCGCTCAAACAATTTAAGCTATTCATGGGAGTAATCAGTTTGGATATTTCTGTACGGTATTACGGAAAGGATTGTTTTAATATACGCACTACGCAGCGGGCTTTGTCTTGGAAATAGAGTTGGCTAAAATATAGTTTTACACGAATATATTGTTTACAAGAATATATAAATATTTATATGAAGAAATTAAGTAAATAAAATAAATGTCTGATTTATCGGACAATAGTTCGAGGGTATAAAGAGAAATGTGTTTTCTGCCACTTCATTATCAGTAAGCGATTGCCAACGATATAAACTAGATATTAAAATAGATGAAGTTTCCGTATCGGTTATATCACATACTATTAGAGAGAATGACACCAATATATTTGCAAATATGATATACCGTATTTACTAGCCTATTTGATGCATCTACGCATTGAACGCACCCAGATTTTGGTATGGCATATTCAGGATGTGCGTTGTCGTGCAGTGTATAACGGCTCGAAACGAGTGATCGGAGCGCCGAGTTCGAATTCTAGTTGAATTCATTGCATTCACTCAAGTGCAAGCACCCTTGGGAAAGTATTAATCTGTCGCTTCTCCCTCCAGCTATTCAGTAAATAGCAGAACAAATTAAGTTCTATAGCCTTCGTTGTCAACCGGTCTACCGTAGAAAGTAATGGGAACCTACTTCGGGAAAACATTCAAACCAGTCAGCCATGTTTTTTCGAGATATGATCGCCTAAGAGTGTATCATGTATGGTACTTAACTTATTGACTATCTGATATTTAGGTAAAAAGACTCAAATCACAAACCAAAATTTAAAATTATAACATTATTTTATGTGATATTGTCATTAGCCAAAAGAAATACTTACAGAATCAGCACAAATTACTATACTGTTACACTTTTTTTATAGAAGTGTATGTGCGTTGTGGTGCATTGGATATCGGCTCGGAACGAGAAATCGGGGAGCCGAGTTCGAATTCCAGCTGAATTCATTGTATTCACTGACGCGCAAATACCCTTGGGAAAGGTATTAATCCGTCTCTTCCTTCCAGTTATGGATTAAATAACAGGACAGATTGGGTTCTTTAGCCTTGGTCGGCAACCAGTCAACCACAGAAAGCAATGGCAACCTACTGCGGGATGATCTTCTTCCCAGTCAGTCATATCTCTTTCGAGACATGATCGCCCAAACGTGTATCACGTATGGCACTTAACTGACTTACTGAAGTGAATTTAATTACCAGGAAATGATTTGGAAAAAAAAAAGAATTTTAGTAAATTTCACTATGCATTTATTGAAAATGTCTTTTTTCAAGGAGCAACATCTGCACATACAGTTAATTCGTAATAGTTACAAAATACTCTACTGGTATCAGGAAACACTGGTTAAATATGACAAAAGGTAAAAAAAAAAAGCAACAACAGAAATAGTGCGCTTGTTGGTAAAGGGAAACCCATTCCATAGACGTAGAAAAGCAAATTAAGATACCTGTATATCAACAAAAAGCAGCAACAATATACCAGTAAAAGCAAATATTTCTATAAAACCTTGTATTTAAATAAAAGAAGCAGCAATTTATTGTTCAATTCAGTACGTTTTTTAATTGGAGTAGATAGACTAAACTATCGCCCGGTTAACACTCCACCCACGTCTATTGAACAGGTGAAGAGGCTCATCCCTTGTTCCCTGGTTAGGATGTGGTTTCTGGCTTTCTCTTTTCCAATCTTTTTACTCTTAAGTAGCCCCTTGCGCATCAGTGGCGTTACCGCCTTGCTTGGTGTGATATGATTAAAAAAAAATAAATAAATAAATTCTTTTAGCTGGATGAATTTTCAGGAAGATACTTTAACTGATACCCTGTTTTTCAACTTCCCTAGATCCTAGTTTCAGAGTTATACTCTATGCGTACACTGAACCCTGGAGCAACTCGTTTTTAGCGGTTTTCATGTCAGATATACGCGTCTGGTGGGTAAAAGTGGGTAAATATTTGGTGGATCGTTTCGGAAAACAATCGGAGTCCATTATGCCAGCAAATACAGAAATCTTGGCAAAAGCTGTCATATATCATATTGAATATTATGAGTTTTCCTGGTGTTTCTTTGCTTCAGGCTTAAGCAGGAATAAATATAGAAGAGTTGACTTCTGATTTGATCCAAACATTTGACCTGAATATAAGCCACTTTCTGCCCTGACACAATGAAGGATGACCTATTTAATTTTAATATATTGATCCTAATGACGTTTTGATTCTAGACAGATAACTGATACCCTGAAACAAGTTAAATGTGCTAAGTAATATCTAAACTGAAGCAAATCTCACAGATATTCTTTGTCAAAGTAGAGAGCCGATGAATGATATTTGCATCCGAATCAGAATTCATAAATTAGTCCCAGTCAAAAAGATGGCGAAAAGGTAATTTGACATGCTTAGATGTTCTTGTGATGTATATTTTGATCCGAGTCAGAGATAAAAATAACCTGATTTTATGTAGAGAAAAAGAATGATTAAATTAAGAGCTATCATATATGCTGATCTTAATCCGAAATGTGTGGGTTTAACCTTTTGATCCAAATTATATTTCACCGATCATCTAATCTTATGAAAAGTGATGGAAAATGAAATTTTGTTCAGAAGAACAGCACATGCATGATCTGATCATTGTCAGGGAAACTGGGAACCTCATTCACATATATACTAATCCATTGTAGAATGTTTGAGCGTGGCACAGTGACCTGAAGTAGAGATCACAGATATACTGATCCAAGTAAGGGTGATACTTTAATTGGTAGAAGCGCTCATAATTAATATGTAAGGAGGCTGTGAGAAAGACGTTGATCCGAGTCAGAACTCATATACACTGATCCTAAGTAGAAGTGCTGAAGAGTGATATTATGTTCCGAAGCAGAGTTCACAAATATTTTGATCCGATCATGTGTTTACAGATACTATGCTATTATGTAGAAATGGCAGGGAACAACACGTTAATCTGAGCCTAGAAGCCCTAATCCTCTGATCGAAGAGAGACTTAACGAGGATTTACATTTTTATTCTAGATAAAGCTCAGTTAATTTGATCCTAACAGATCTATACATAATTGATTCAATCGTTTTTATTTATATTCCGTTAATGATATGCATATAACATAAATCTTATAGACGTGGAAAGTGGAACTGGTTAGCTGAGTTCAAATTAGGGCTGCCCGATTGACGTTTACGTGTTATCCCTCTCTTTTTCCCCCTAACTCTGGGTTAAATAATCAGGGAATAATCGTTGGTCTACTATGTAGTTAGTGACAGTTGAACTAAAAGTCTAACACAAAATTCAAAATCGCGCAACAATTCAGTAGCTTTCTTAAGTCACCAAAAGGAATCAAAATATGTTGAATAATATAAAGGGTTATTTAAAGTGATATTGTCTTTGGTGAAGAAACATTCTATGTTAGTATAGCTGCTATTTTATGTCCAGTCGCTTAACAAATAACTATTATTCTACTTCACCTAGTTACTGCAGCACCCGTTCAGCAGTCGTAGTTGCTGACCGTCTGCTACCACTACTCGAGACCTCCCCTTACCAAGAATAACAAAATGAATACCGAAAGTACAAATACATTGCTAAAGCAGCCTCACAAAAATCACCTAAATCCTTCAACATTTCCTTCACTAATATCTGTGGAATGCGTACCAACTTCTGCAGTGTTGAATATTTCGACCACGAAAGGTCCCCAGACGTAATACCTCTCAGAGAAACTAACCTGAACTCCATAATCCATTTTTCTGATTTCTCGATCCCAAATTACTTTCCTCTCTTTAGGAAGAACTCCAGCGTTCACATGCATGGCCTGTGAGTTTATGTCAGTAAACATCTCCCTCTGAATATGGAGGGTTTCTCTCGAGTCTCCTGACAATCCATAAATGTGTCTGTCTCGCTCTACTAAACTCAGTTAGCTATCTTTTCTTCCTCTATTGCTCCCCTTCCTCTCCCGACTGTTCCTTGCTGAACAGTACTTCTGATAATATAAATAAGACCATTGACTCTCGCCTGTTCGCCAACATATTTGTGTTCGGTGACTTTAATGCCCACCATGCCGAGTTGTTGAAAAATCCTGTCACTAATCTTACTACCATCAACAACCGTGAACTTTGCAATCACCCAGTCTCTCACGCATGTGAAGGTTTCCCCCCACACATTTCCCCAGTATGCCTGAAGAACAAGTTCCTCTCCTAGATCTCTGCTTCCCCTTTACCCCTGATTCCTTCCATGACATGCAGCTTTGCCCTCTTGGTAAGTCCGATCATATTTTGCTTTATGTTTCTCTCTCTCTCTCTCTCTCTCTCTACTCCCATTTTCCCGAGTAACCTCCGACCAGAAATAAGAAAAGTAGATGGTGGTGTTCAGGTTAGTTTCGCAAAAATCTAGGATATCCGGGGACCTTTCGCGAAAGAAAGATTCCATACTGCAAAAGTTGGTATGTATTCCACAAATATTAGTGAAGAAGATGTTGAGGGGTTTAGGTGATACACTGCGCCTCCTCGGCCTCACGCTCTCAACAGACCTTAAGTGGTACGACTACATTGAATTAATAGCTAAATCTATAGTTAGAAAGCTGGGTATCTGTGTCAGGCTAGGAAGTTTTTCTCTTCTGATTCCATCATGCACATATACAAATCAACCATTCGCCCATACACTGAATACTGCTGTAATATCTGTTCGGGCGCTTCTGCTTTTCATCATGGGGTTCTTGACAAAATCGAAAAGGAAATCTGCAATGTTGTCAATCCTGACCTGGGGACTCGACTCCAGTCTCTCGCTCTCACCGACGAGATGTGGATTCCCTGTCTCTTTGTCTACATATATTTTCACGGGTCCTGCTCTGACAATATTACCTCCCTGGTGCCCCCTCTGCACGAATTGCAACAAGGTCCCACTACTTTACAGTGAAAACAATCAAGTTTAACCACGACTTCTACTCTAAGATTTTTTCTCACTATATATATATATATATATATGCACACAATAAAAGTCAAAAGAAATTCCCACAAATAGCATCGGATAAAATTCACTAAAGAGTGAAAAAAAATCGAAAAAATAAAGACTCTTAGAGTTACTAAAAAAGAATGGAATCGTTTATCAATCTAATATTTTGGGAAACTTTCGCAACAAATGCCAAAATGCTTCAGTAATCAACGATAGAGTATGATTTTTTTGAAGAGAGCAAAACTTCATAATAAAATGCTTTTATTTCTTTTTGTCCTGATAAGATTTCTAATCAAAAATCATCCCTCACTTATTATTAACTATTCATAATAGCGTTTTTTTTTTTAAATTAAAATGACAAAATAATTACATTTGGGACCTATTCAAAAATTGGCCAAGGATGGGCATTCACTTTTGAGAGTAAAGACTTAAACGTTCACGTGAAAACATTCTATTCAAAGGTAATTTATTTATTTTCTATAAATACTTTCACGGCTTTTGCTCCGATGAACTTAGATCACTGGTGCCCCCTAAATACGAATTTGCACGAGATACTAGATTAGCAACTAGATCCCACCCTTTTACAGTGAAACCGATAAAATGCAACTTCTACTCCGACAGTTTCTTTCCTCGCACTTCCCGACTGTGGAATTTCCTTCCACACGTTTGCTTCCCCGACGGCTACAATCTCCAGGAGTTTAAATGTAAGGTCAATACACACCTAACACACTAACCTGCTCCCATTCTATCAAACACTCTTCCCATCTGCCCAACCCTCTTCCTCGGTATCCTTACTCATCTGTCACCTTCCTCTTGACATTCCCTGTGTCTAACCACTCCTTCTCTTTATCTTCCCCTATGTAGACCTATGCGCACTAGTGGCAGTGGAATGCCTTGCTTGGGGTGAGATGATTAAAAAAAAATATTTGATAATGTCAAACGCTAAAAGGAAATAATCGAACCCCCGAAAAAGTATGCGATGAATAAATATTATAATCCTTGAAGAATTTAGGAAATTTCTCAAAGAAAACAACCTAAGATCTTGATATGAACTAAAAGATAATCATTATGTTTTTACCAAAAGTATAAGCACGCTAAATATAAACAAAAATGAAAATTAATTGAATGCTGGCTGCGATGGATAATTTGTCATCTAAACTGCGTCAAAATGAAATTAACATTGACCTCTCGGTTTATCAGATATGTTTAGCAAATTACTCAGAAAAATACTAAAAATAGTAAAGAATAAATTTATTCGATTAAATCGCCATTGCCTTCAACCATTGTCTTCAGCCGAGGAATCTCCTGCAACTCTTTTGGACGGTCTCTTTTTTTAGGTTTGTGAATGTTGACATTAGATCTATCTATCGCCCGGTTCACACTCCACCCATGTCTATTGAACAGGTTAAGAGGCTCATCCCTTGTTCCCTGTTTAGGATATGGTTTCCGGATTTCTCTTTTCCAATCTTTTCACTATTACGTAGCCCCCCCCCCTGCACACCAGTGGCGTTCCCGCCTTTCTCGGGGTGATACGATAAAAAAAAAATCCTTGCCTTGAGTGTTAGAAGGAATTTTGTTAGTCTCTAGCTCAATTTCGTACTACGCATAATAATCAGGGAAATTGTAGACTGCTGAGTTAATTGGCCAGATATAAGCCGTGATGTGGTCGCAGAAATTATCTGACAATCATCAATGTATTCTCTTTCTTGTGTGGCATTATGTAAAGTCCTCTTGACCTCGGGAAGCACTACTTCCTCAAGGTACTTGATGTAGGCCTCCGTGTTGAATCTGAGATATCCCGTGGGACGATAGATGGAGACATCGCGCCGCTATCATTTGTCATCAATCTAAAAACCATAATAATTATCATTAGACTAATCTAACTCTTTTTGAATCATCTGAAATGTCCGCAGGTAGACATGCAAATACACGGAAATAATTGTATTGGAGACTTCCGTGCGAATGTCAAGCAGTACAGCATGTCATTTCCAAATTGCCCGAGTGATTTGCTTCATGGCGATCTTTTTCTCACAGACAATGCCTAACTGACCATAATATATTGTGCAGTCGACAAAATCAAAACCATTTAAAGCGAATGCATGAAATAATAAAATAAATTAAAATGGTGACAACTGTATACAACTAGTTCGACTTCTAGTTGAATTCATGGCATTCACTTATGCACAAATACCCTTGGGAAAGGTATTCATCCATATCTCCCCTCCAGTTATGGATTAAATAATAAGGCAGATTGGGTTCTACCGCAAAAACAATGGCAAATTGCTACGGAATAATCTTCGAGACATGATCGCCCAAGAGTGTATCACGTATGGCACTTAACTGACTGGCACTGTATATTATTCACCATATTATATTACATAATAATCTAATGACTCTCCCTAGATTTAGTATTCATAATGAAATGTTAAACGCTACCATAATTCGGACTTGCAAAATATCCCTTCGTAATACAAGGTTGTCTGTGAATTCTCCTGTCAATATGTTATTTGACATCAAACATCAGAAATCAACCTAAAACTCTCACATTCTTTGCATATACACCGCACTAATTCGTTGATTAACATGTTACCTATATAAATTTAGTTCGATACGTACACATATCGATGTCGTGTAATGATGAACAAGTGTTTAATTCCATATGAATTACTTCTGAGTATGAAAGAAAAACTTGAAGCAACTTAAATGTGGTTCTACAGAAGGATGCTGCGAATATCATCGATCGAGCATGTGAGCAATGATATGGTCTTGGAAATGATAGAAACAAAAAGGAAATTAACACCGAGCACCAGGAAGAGACAGCTGAAGTTCCTGGGACACGCAATGAGGAAGGAGGGCTTGGAGAATCTGATACTAACAAGCCAGATAGAAGGAAAAGGAGACTGGAGAAAGCAGTGGATAACATATTTGAAGAACCTAATCAGGTGGATGACGGAACGAGTATTGCATGGTGTAACAAGAGAAGGCGTGCTCAGAGCCACCAGGGATAGGGAAAAGTGGAACGCCATGATTGCCTCCGTCCTGAAGGGACAAGGCACATAGAAGAAGTGTGTTCGATCCTCACTAGGTACTCTATACGTTCGACCTTGTGTCGCATCTAGGCGTCACATTGGGCACTTCGACAGGGTGTAATCGTTAGCAAACATATTTTCCTAAATCAAATAATGCTGAGTAGTGAGTTGGATCCTCACTGTGCGTTCCATGCTTTTAACCTTTTCCCCACATCTAACCTACGCTTAGTAAATCATAAGATAGATAGATAGATAGATAGATAGGTAGATAGATAGATAGATAGATATGAACAGCTTGCGGCATATAGGACTACAGATAGATATAAACTAGTTGAGATAGTGTTATGAGCAAAGGGCTATAGAAAGATAACACGGACTCAGATATAACGTTGAATAGTATATTCTCGGGAAACGTGGACTGGAGAGTACTTTCTCTTGCAGGCGTCCTGACTCACTCATTCACTCACTCTGTGGCTACTCCTCAGTGACCCACTCAGAGTGGTAGCCATATTATAAAGGTGTGGACAAGTCCATTTGTAGGTAGATTCCCACGATAGATAGATAGATAGATAGATAGATAGATTCCCACGATAGATAGATAGAGAGATAGATAGATAGATAGATAGATTCCCACGATAGATAGATAGAGAGATAGATAGATAGATAGATAGATTCCCACGATAGATAGATAGAGAGATAGATAGATAGATAGATAGATACCCACGATAGATAGATAGATAGATAGATAGATAGATAGATAGATAATTTAACCACATGCAAAGCAATAAATCTATTAAGACACAACGGGTTACTTTGTGTGAAGGAATGAGAAAAACCTTATGACAGATTACAATAAACGAACAGGAATTGAATATACGAAAGCTAAACTTTAGTAAAGCATTTAATTAAATATGGTTTATTCTAGTTGATATTTATATTTTGGTGCTATCAAGCACTGTGGAACCATTCTACACAAGACGTCACACAGAGACGCATATTTGAAACTGAAATAATAACGAAGCCAATGAAGGTACGTGGGAACAAGCTTTTGATTAATACAGTGATATATAACAAACAATAGAAATGATAGATCTAAAGATGGTCTGGAACAGGATACACAGGATATTTAGATCAATAGATGCGAACAATCAGATAGGTTGATTCCTAAGAATATGAAACACAAAAAAGATTATGTCGCCAGACTCGATTATTGATTACTCAACAGTCCGATCTTCACCGATTTCCGGACTTCTGGGTTCCGGACCGAAGTTATTCATACCACATCAACGGAAATATCTCTGAGGAGTATAACATCTCAACACCATTGCAACACCAGCAACTACATCCGTTTCACATTGGCTTCGAGTATCAAATTTGGCAAAAGAATCCTAAGTTAAAGAAACTAAAAACTTTAGTAAACCGCACCCACAATTGTTTTTTTTTATAAATACGAGATCAAAATAATATGAAGATATTTGGGTCTTTTTCAGAATTCATGGACGTTTCGTCGTAGAAATAAAATTCAGCACCACGAATTTATTAAAAAAATTCCCGACTTTCTTTCAATTATTATGACTAAAAGTTGTCATTTTTCATCATATTTCGATTTCTGCTATGGTCACACTACCTACCAAGTCTGTGGGAAGACCTAAGCAGGTCGTGGTGTGTTGTTATGGCTCCATTTCATGTTTTTCTATTTCCCCTAACATCCCTAGCGTTACATAGACAAAGTTCTCCTTAGTGTGTGGGTTGTACTTAACAAGACAATCTTTTGTATATTTGTTAAGCTGGGGTTTCCAGGGATTCTTTTAATGTGTTGTTATGTTCAATTTTTTATCATTCCAAGTACACCTACTATCACTGGGACTATTCTTGTTTTCAATTTCTACGTTTTTTCTATTTCAATTTCCAGTTCATTGTTGAACGTTTGTACTAGCATGTAACAAAAGTGCATCTTCTCACGCTATTTATTCAGCCGATACATTTTAACCTAAGGTAACTAGATATTTAGGATTTATTATCGGTGGGCGTAATCTTAACAGTATAAGATATGCATATAACAGGTTGGATGTGCGTTCTGGTGCAGTGGATATGAACTCGGAACGACAAATCGGGGAGCCGATTTCGAATTCCAGTTTATTCCATGCATTCAATTACGCACAAATACCCTTAGGAAAGTTGCTAATCCGTTTCTTCCCTCCAGCTATGGATTAAATAATAGGATAGATTCGGTTCTATAGACTTGGATGGCAACCGGTCTACCGCAGAAAACAATGGCAATCTCCTGCGGAATAATCTGCCCAGTCAGTCATGTCTCTTTTGAGACATGATCACCCAAGTGTGTATCACGTATGGCACTTAACTGACTGATATAACATGTTGTTGATTGTCGACTCGGAAAGGAAACTACAGGGCCTTATAGGTAAGACTGTAAAACTTCGAAACGGCTGAACCGATTTTCTTGAAAATTTACAGTTGTACTAGAAGCGTCTGCGAGTGTTCTTAGCTAGGTTTTGTGGCGAGGTACCCCGAAAACCGATAATCGAAAAAAAAAAAAACGGGTTATAGAAGGAGTGGTCCTATTTTAATCAAATTTGATACACTCATAGACAAAGACATAAAAAATGATATTCAGAAGTTTCAAGGTTGCAGTTCTTAATATAGTGCATAAAATTTTATATCGATACCAGTAAATCAAAATTTGACTTACATCCATTCATTTTTCTTTCAGTCTACGGTTTCGTTTTAACTGGAAACAACTATTACCTTTTAGTCTTTCGTGTCAACGTCCAAAGAGTCTGAGATCCAGGACCGTGGATTAGTTATCAAGCTTTCATTACACCCGAGCAACGCCGGGCTATACTGCTAGTCAATTATAAGAAGACAGAAAACATGGTCATCAGCAAGATAAAAATCCCAAATGCTAGTTATTTGGATTTTGAATAACTTCTTGTTGTTTTATAATAGATGGTGTTACCAGAACTTCATTCGTGTAAGTTCAGATGCTAACTCATCTATAACGAAGTACTATAATCAAACTTGTAATTCAGAGTATTTAAATTCGCCGAAATGTAAACAAATTTGTTTTTCATAGCGCTAAATACGTCGGATTTCGTGGGAAAAAAATTGCATTTGCAGAGAATTCAAAAGAAATCTTCAGCTGAACACAAAATATTCTGGTTGAGACTTACGGTTACCTTTCTCTGTCGGAAACCAGATGCAGAGATTGGTTTAGACACTTAAAAAATAATAATTTTGGAATAAAGAACATTTGGTGGGCTCAACCGGGTGTAATTTAAACCGACAGAATCCATCACGAAAGATCGCTATAGGCTACAATTGATGCGTTTGAATCGAGCATTGAAAAATAAGGGATACTACACGAACAGAGACACGACAAAGTGGTTTTACAACATGACAATACTATGCCACATGTTGCAAAACCTACTTTAAAAACGCTTAAAATGGCAATTTCTTCCCCATCCGCCGTATTTGCAAAACATTGCGCAGTTCAATTGTCACTTGTTGCGATCGATGGTACATGGCCTGGCTGAGCAGCACTTTTTTCTTATGAAGATACCAGAAATTGATTTGATTCGTGGTTACCCTGAAAAAAAAAAAAAAAAACGGGTCGTTTTTCCGACTTGAAATTCAAATGCTACCATAATGAGAAGAATAAGTTGTGGGTAGCGATGGACAATAATTTCATTGACATATTTCTTAACAGTGTTTTTTTTTAAATAAATCATTATTTTTAATAAAAAAAATCAGCGATAACTTATTCAAGCTCCCAATACAATTTGGAGATATAAAGATAAAACAGGCGCAGAAGTTAAGATACGTGAGAAACATTTTAATTGATAATGAAAAATGCGACATCGAGATCCGATCACGCACTGGACTAGAGAAAAAGACATTAAAATCTAAATATGTGATGAGAAATTGAAAAAAAAAACGGTCAGAAACATAGAAATCATAACTCAATGGTTACATGGTATCTATCCTCTTATATGGATGTGAATGTTGTACAATTTCCCTAAAGATAACGAAAAACAAAACGTATCAGAAATTACAGAAGGGCACTGAAAATTTTATGAACGGAACGAATAAGGAATGAGAAAGTCTTAAAGAGAATGGCGATAGAAAAAAAACACTTAAACAGAGAATTAGAAAAATACAGTTGACATTTTCTTGACAAATAATGAGGAAAGAAGACGTGGAAAACCAATCAGTCATATTGAGAACAAGTAAGATAAGGGCGTTAGCGAGCCACTTACCTTACAATCTTTTGTGTATGTATGATGAAATTGGGTGCTATTTCTTTAACGATAAAAGAGAAGCTTTAAGTGAGGAAGAAGAAGAAGAAGAAAAACCGAGGAGGAGGAGGAGGAGGAGGAGGAGGAGAAAAACCGAGGAGGAGGAGGAGAAGAAGAAGAAGAACCGAAGAGGAGGAGGAGGAGGAGAAGAAGAAGAAACGAGGAGGAGGAGGAGGAGGAGAAGAAGAAGAAACGAAGAGGAGGAGGAGGAGGAGAAGAAGAAGAAGAAGAAACGAAGAGGAGGAGGAGAAGAAGAAGAAGAAGAAGAAGAAGAACCGAAGAGGAGGAGGAGGAGAAGAAGAAGAAGAAGAAGAAGAAGAACCGAAGAGGAGGAGGAGGAGGAGGAGGAGAAGAAGAAGAACCGAAGAGGAGGAGGAGGAGGAGGAGAAGAAGAAGAAGAAGAACCGAAGAGGAGGAGGAGGAGAAGAAGAAGAAGAACCGAAGAGGAGGAGGAGGAGAAGAAGAAGAAGAACCGAAGAGGAGGAGGAGGAGGAGGAGAAGAAGAAGAACCAAGAAGAGGAGGAGGAGGAGAAAAACCGAGGAGGAGGAGAAGAAGAAGAACCGAAGAGGAGGAGGAGGAGAAGAAGAAGAAGAACCGAAGAGGAGGAGGAGGAGGAGAAGAAGAAGAAGAACCGAAGAGGAGGAGGAGAAGAAGAAGAAGAAGAAGAAGAAGAAGAAGAACCGAACCGGAGGAGAAGAAGAAGAAGAAGAAGAACCGAAGAGGAGGAGGAGGAGGAGAAGAAGAACCGAGGAGGAGGAGGAGAAGAAAAAGAAGAACCGAGGAGGAGGAGGAGGAGGAGAAGAAAAAGTAAAACCGAGGAGGAGGAGGAGGAGGAGGAGAAAAAAAAAGAAAAACCGAGGAGGAGGAGGAGGAGGAGAAAAAAAGAAAAACCGAGGAGGAGGAGGAGGAGAAGAAGAAGAAAACCAAGGAGAAGAAGAAGAAGGAAGAGGACAAGGAGAAGAAGAAGGAAGAGGACAAGGAGAAGAAGAAGGAAGAGGACAAGGAGAAGAAGAAGGAAGAGGACAAGGAGAAGAAGAAGGAAGAGGACAAGGAGGAGAAGAAGAAGAGCAAGGAAAAAAGGAGAAGAAGAAGAAGGAGAAGAAAAGAACAAGCACAAGGAGATGATGAAGGAGAAGAAAAGAACAAGCACAAGGAGATGATGAAGGAGAAGAAGAACAAGAATGAGAAGAAGGAGAAGAAGAACAAGAATGAGAAGAAGGAGAAGAAGAACAAGAATGAGAAGAAGGAGAAGAAGAACAAGAATGAGAAGAAGGAGAAGAAGAACAAGAATGAGAAGAAGGAGAACAAGAACAAGAATGAGAAGAAGGAGAACAAGAACAAGAATGAGAAGAAGGAGAACAAGAACAAGAATGAGAAGAAGGAGAACAAGAACAAGAATGAGAAGAAGGAGAACAAGAACAAGAATGAGAAGAAGGAGAACAAGAACAAGAATGAGAAGAAGGAGAACAAGAACAAGAATGAGAAGAAGGAGAACAAGAACAAGAATGAGAAGAAGGAGAACAAGAACAAGAATGAGAAGAAGGAGAACAAGAACAAGAATGAGAAGAAGGAGAACAAGAACAAGAATGAGAAGAAGGAGAACAAGAACGAGAATGAGAAGAAGGAGAACAAGAACGAGAATGAGAAGAAGGAGAACAAGAACAAGAATGAGAAGAAGGAGAACAAGAACAAGAAGAAGAAGAAGGAGAACAAGAACAAGAATGAGAAGAAGGAGAACAAGAACAAGAATGAGAAGAAGGAGAACAAGAACAAGAATGAGAAGAAGGAGAACAAGAACAAGAATGAGAAGAAGGAGAACAAGAACAAGAATGAGAAGAAGGAGAACAAGAACAAGAATGAGAAGAAGGAGAACAAGAACAAGAATGAGAAGAAGGAGAACAAGAATGAGAAGAAGGAGAACAAGAACGAGAAGAAGGAGAACAAGAACGAGAAGAAGGAGAACAAGAACGAGAAGAAGGAGAACAAGAACGAGAAGAAGGAGAACAAGAACGAGAAGAAGGAGAACAAGAACGAGAAGAAGGAGAACAAGAACGAGAAGAAGGAGAACAAGAACGAGAAGAAGGAGAACAAGAACGAGAAGAAGGAGAACAAGAAGGAGAACAAGAACAAGAAGGAGAACAAGAACAAGAAGAACGAGAAGAAGGAGAACAAGAAGAACGAGAAGAAGGAGAACAAGAACGAAAAGAAGGAGAACAAGAACGAAAAGAAGGAGAACAAGAACGAAAAGAAGGAGAACAAGAACGAAAAGAAGGAGAACAAGAACGAGAAGAAGGAGAACAATAAGAACAACAAGAAGAATGAGAACAAGGAGGAGAAGAAGAAGAAGAAGAAGAAGGAGAAGAAGAAGAAGAAGAACAAGAAGAAGAAGAAAGAGAAGAAGAACAAGAAGAAGAAGAAAGAGAAGAAGAACAAGAAGAAGAAGAAAGAGAAGAAGAACAAGAAGAAGAAGAAAGAGAAGAAGAACAAGAACAAGAAGAAAGAGAAGAAGAACAAGAAGAAGAAGAAAGAGAAGAAGAACAAGCAGAAGAAGAAAGAGAAGAAGAACAAGAAGAAGAAGAAAGAGAAGAAGAACAAGAAGAAGAAGAAAGAGAACAAGAAGAAGAAGAAGAAGAAGAACAAGAAGAAGAAGAAAGAAGAAGAAGAACAAGAAGAAGAAGAAAGAGAACAAGAAGAAGAAGAAAGAGAAGAAGAAGAAGAAGAAGAAAGAAGAAGAAAAGAAGAAGAAGAAGAAGAAGAAGAACAAGAAGAAAGAGAAGAAGAACAAGAAGAAAGAGAAGAAGAACAAGAAGAAGAAAGAAGAAGAAGAACAAGAAGAAAGAGAAGAAGAACAAGAAGAAGAAAGAGAAGAAGAACAAGAAGAAGAACAAGAAGACGAAGAAAGAGAAGAAAAACAAGAAGGCGAAGAAAGAGAAGAAGAACAAGAAGACGAAGAAAGAGAAGAAGAACAAGAAGACGAAGAAAGAGAAGAGGAACAAGAAGACGAAGAAAGAGAAGAAGAACAAGAAGACGAAGAAAGAGAAGAACAAGAAGACGAAGAAAGAGAAGAAGAACAAGAAGACGAAGAAAGAGAAGAAGAACAAGAAGACGAAGAATGAGAAGAAGAACAAGAAAACGAAGGAAAAAAAGAACAGGAAAACGAAGGAAAAAAAGAACAAGAAGACGAAGGAAAAAAAGAACAAGAAGACGAAGGAAAAAAAGAACAAGAAGACGAAGGAGAAGAAGATCGTGTCGTCTCTGGCGTCAATCCTTCAGACCCCAAAGAAACCTTGCATAATTGAATAAACAACTAAAAATATTCATTTTACTAGGTTAATTTAATAAGGGCTTGGGGCATATAGGCGTGGAATTTTTTCTATTAAGTAGCAGCATGACAAAGGAAATAAAGACAACGAATGGAAACAGTTTTCTGAAATCTCATCATCACGTGTATGCACTTCTAATTCTTACAGTCATCTATCATCTTGCCTTCTTGTTCATAAATCTAAACTTATACAGAGACATCCATCACTGACAGAATTCCATGCCCAGGGGTTCAAATTACTACCACTTATTTCGGGTCATCAGAGTTCTGACCATTAGTTTACAATTTTGTGCTAAATTAAAAGGTAACAAAAAGCGGCATCAGCCTGTTTCATGCATGAACGCAATCTTCAAATCCAGCGGGTTGCATACAAGCATGAAATAAAACACAGTAACGTTTTAAAATAAATTTAATGCAAATAACGTACAGATATGAAACTTTGTGGCAGGGTCCAAAACGGAACGTTGTTTTTGAGTAATTGTTTTTTTAAAGGAACGTTTAAAGACACAGTCAAACAGCATACGAACGGGAAATCAAGCTCTCCTATCATTCTCTAAATATAATAAATAATATATAGGTAATGCTCAACACCTTCTTTACCTTCCTTTATTATAGTAAACTCATTGTGATAGCCTACAAACTGTCCCTATACACCTTATATACACCATGCTTCAAGCACATTACAAGACTCTCTAATATTTATTTTTATTAATCGTTTCGCCCCAAGAAAGGCGGTACCGCCACTGATGAGCAGGGGACTACATAAGAGTAAAAATTTGGTCAAGAGGAGAGCGAAGAGAAAGACGAACTAGTTACTGTGGGTGAGAAAGGGCAAGAGAAGGATGGGAACACAGGTGTGAAGACATTTGCAAAGGTAGAGAGAAAAGAAAAAATATACAGGGTGATGAAAGAACTAGAGTCAAATAGAGAAGAGATGGGAATTTAATTGGAGTAGATAGACTAAACTATCGCCCGGTTCACACTCCACCCTCGTCTATTGAACAGGTAAAGAGGCTCATCTTTTTTTTTTTCCTATTTAGGATGTGGTTTCCGGTTTTTCTCTTTTCCAATCTTTTCACTCTTAATTTTTTTTTTTTCAATTGGAGTAGATAGACTAAACTATCGCCCGGTTCACACTCCACCCACGTCTATTGAACAGGTGAAGAGGCTCATCCATTGTTTCCTGTTTAGGATGCGGTTTCTGGCTTTCCCTTTTCCAAACCTTTTACTCTTACGTAGCCCCCTGCGCATCAGTTGCGTTATCGCCTTGATTGGGGTGATATGATAAAAAAAATAAAATAAAATAGACGGAGGGAAGCCACATCCCGCCAGTGAGAAAGTGGCTGGCGTTGAGCTGCTAATTCGGTACCTTTCCCTTTACAGATTCTCCTTTGGAGCCTGTCGAGAACACTGAGAAGAACGGCAGGGGTTCCCGACCAGATATGACAGCATTATTCTATGCACGGACGGATGGTTGATTTGTATATTCTGTGCACTTACTGATATTATAAAGAGCGCAGTACAAAGCCTAATTAGTGAAGGTGAATTTCACTCAAGTTCCCCTGAAAAGTTTTCTTTCACTATAATTTCCCATCCCCCTTCCCATTATTACTAAAAGCATCACAAAGCCAATTTTTTCTATCAACTTTTAATTAGCCGCAACTAATTAATTTCATTGTAAGTGTTAATAATAATAATAATAATAATAATAATAATAATAATAATAATAAGTTCACAATGTCTATTTGCAGTGAACAAACAATATTTTAAAGAAACAAAAAAAAAGAACTTCTTCGTATTGTCAGTTGAATACACATTTTAGGACTGTATAAAATAATGAGGTCCTACTTTCGTTCATCCGTACATCGAATATAACTGCAACATCTGGCCTGGTGCATCTTCTATACATGCTGATATTCTTCATAAAATACAAAGAATATTCGCCAACTTCACCTTGCTTAGGGCGAAAAGAGTTTTTAAATATCTACTCTAGAAAAGCTAAGAAAATCTGCTCTTCAAAATGATCTATACAATCCAGTGATGAAACGATAATATTGGAGAATGAGGAAATACTCCAGCGATAGGAAGAATATATAAAAGATATTTTCCATGACAAGAGAGAGTAACCGATAGTACAAAAAGATGAGGACGGACCGGAAATATTAAAGTCCGATGTAGAAGCTCCAATGGCCCGGCTGAATAGAAACAAAGTAACTGGTCCAGATGGCACTGTAATAAATCTGCTGATAGCCCTGAAAGTATTCGACATAGAGAAAAGTACAGGAATAGTAAATGAAATTTATAATAGTGGTGTAATACCAGACGATCAAAGCATGCCCATTTTCATAGCACTGCTTAATAATACAGGTGCAAACGAGTGCGAACTCCACGGAACAATCAGCTTAATGTGTCATATTACAAATCTTATCGTTCGAATCCTGATGAACAGAGCGAGAAGCAAAAATCAGGCTAGGGACAGGACAAAAACAGTGCAGGTTCGTCAAAGACACTGGAGCAAAGAACGCCGTATTCATGATTAGAATGCTCTCCGAAAGGAAAATACAAATGAAGAAAGTCATGTACATATGTTTTATTGATTATGCAAAGGCGTTCAACAAAATACGCCACAAAGAATTGATGGAGATGCTCCACATCCTAAACATATTTGGGAAAGATCTAAGAGTAATCAAGAATCTTTACTGGCATATGGACAGGTAACGAATTCAGCAGATATACAAAAATAGAAAGCAGCGTAAGACAAGGATCTGTCTTTTCACCAGATCTATTCAACTTGTATAGAGAGTCTGAGGACCCTGGATGCTATGCCAGGATTTGTCATCGGAGGCCACAATTTGAACCACCTAAGGTACGCAGATGATACAATGCTGACTGCAGATACGGAAACGAAACTACAAAACTTCCTAAAGAAGTTAGCTGAAGAGAGTGACAAAAAAGGACTACAAAGAAACTGCAAGAAAACCGAATGCCTGGTCATCAGCAAAAAGAACAGCCCAAAATACCAAATAAATTGAGGGATACTAAAATCAAGCAGGCACAATAATTTAAATACCTGGGAAGTGTTCTAACAGAAGACGGAAAATGGGAAAAACAAAGAAGCGAGTACTGGATTGCTATGTGATGTCAGTTCTTCATTATGGCAGTGAATGTTAGACAATATCATCAAAGATGAAGAAAAAACGTGAAGCAGCTACAGAAGCATGTTGCGAATATCGTGAACCGAGCATGTGAGCAATGATGAGGTTTTGAAAAGGATGGAAATGTAAATTAAATTAATACTGAGCATCAAGAAGAAACAACTAAAGTTCCTGCGACATGCAATGAGGAAAGAGGGCTAGGAGAACCTGATACTAACAGGCTAGATAGATGGAAAAAAGACAGGGGAAAGCAGCATATTGAAAAGGCCTGTGTATGTGGATGAAAGTGTGCCAAGAGCCACCAGGGATAGAAAAACGTGGAAGACCATGATCATCTTCGTTCTGAATGGAGAAGACACATAGAAGAAAAGATCCGCTGTGATCTGAAATCTTTTCAAATAAAGTTTTATAAATAGATGTGTTACAAACACTGATCTTATTTGATTGTGAATTAGACGAGATAAATATCTAATTTCGAGTAAAATGCTACCTGAACAACGAAAGTTAATATCAAATAATATTTTGAAATCACCAAATTGACTGATGAATAACATTTCATACGGCAAACACTTTATATAGAATTATAACAAAAAACTCTTTAAATTGATGGTAGTTATAACGTGAATTAAAAATGTATATTTCAGACGAATTCTCTATGATAGTTTGTAACGGATAATAATTTAATTAAATCAACTCTCTTCTCTTTTACAAAAATACACAATGACGAGTGAAATCCTGGTTTTCCCCAAATAGAAAATAGATTGACCATGTGCTTCACGAAAAAGTCGAAACCAGATTTCGCAAGTAGATGTTAAAATGATTTTTGACCAATGGGAGCGACTTGTAAGCCTTAGAAGGATCCAATGTGAAATTCAAAAGGACTATATAAATCACCTCGGCGGTCAGTCAAGAGTGACAGATGGAAGCCGCGAGACAAAACAATTAACATATTAAAAGCAACTTCAAATCAACTCGTAGATAAGGTCAGGTCGCACATTGTTCTCTTTTTCATTATCTCTCTCAACAATAACTGCTGCAAATATTTCGTACGATCTCTTAATACCTCAACTTTGTCATTGAACACGAACTCTACTTATAACTTCTTAATAATATTTCTAATTGAGCATGTATTTCTACAACTTATGTTATTCGTCCTCATAATGAATTTCTATTTTAAAATGCAAAATGTATATTTTCTCTTCTTACGCTATTCCACACTATTTCACACATTCCATCCTGCCGACAACAAACATTCTGATGATTATAACTCTGCATAAAACTTGTAAGCTATAGGGAGTTCGGTTAAGTCTGACACAAGACCGAAACAAGAAAAATTAACCAGCTCCCTACACTACAATTTAAAATTATCATCCATGTATACCATATTCATTTGGACTTGTATGGAAAAAGCTGGGGTTAGACAGCATCATAATAGATTGCCCAGATATTTTGCATATATTAACCTGTTTTCTCTTCTTGCAGTACGTATTTTTCAAGATAACTACACAGATGAAAGATATGTACTACTGACTGAATATGGTTTTAAAATTATAGCACTTTTTAAAATACATTTTTTGCATATTTTTTAATACAATTTTTATAAAGAATGTACCCTCATTTCTATTATATAAAAAAAAAAGTACAAATGTAAGTCCTTGTGGCAGTTTCCACAACCTATTTAGGGAGAAGTTACCTGGAGGTATAAAAAGGCGATTATATCCGCTTCGTTGAGATAGGGTCACGTGACAAACGGGGAAAGGGAGATGAAAAGTACTCGTGATATACAGTCTGTAGAAGAAGTACGTCCAAAACAACAGGGTAGGTTATACAGATTAAAAAATCTCGTTCATAGAGGAACCGCTGAAACCTCAGACTTCTGTTATAAAAAATGTTACAATTAAGTTTCGCTTTTTTGCACACAGTTTGCTGCTACATATATGTTATAATTTCTCCGCGTCGGGCACGTGTATATGTATATATATAGACAACTGTATATGGCAGAATTATAACAATGTCTCTAAGAAAAAACGCATATTTGTCATTTCTTTTCCATTGACTACAGTATTATTATGTAACAGATATGATAATATTCATAATGAGAAAAATGTTAGAATAAACATTCCTACAATATCTTTCTCTCATTTGTTCTTTCTTTCTCTCATCCTTTAGATCTTTCTCTTTTTTGTCTCTTTCTTTCTTTCTCTCATCCTTTAGATCTTTCTCTTTTTTGTCTCTTTCTTTCTTTCTCTCATCCTTTAGATCTTTCTCTTTTTTGTCTCTTTCTTTCTTTCTCTCATCCTTTAGATCTTTCTCTTTTTTGTCTCTTTCTTTCTTTCTCTCATCCTTTAGATCTTTCTCTTTTTTGTCTCTTTCTTTCTTTCTCTCATCCTTTAGATCTTTCTCTTTTTTGTCTCTTTCTTTCTTTCTCTCATCCTTTAGATCTTTCTCTTTTTTGTCTCTTTCTTTCTTTCTCTCATCCTTTAGATCTTTCTCTTTTTTGTCTCTTTCTTTCTTTCTCTCATCCTTTAGATCTTTCTCTTTTTTGTCTCTTTCTTTCTTTCTCTCATCCTTTAGATCTTTCTCTTTTTTGTCTCTTTCTTTCTTTCTCTCATCCTTTAGATCTTTCTCTTTTTTGTCTCTTTCTTTCTTTCTCTCATCCTTTAGATCTTTCTCTTTTTTGTCTCTTTCTTTCTTTCTCTTTCTTAATTTCTCTCTCTTTCTTTCTCTATCTTTCTTTCTCTCTCACGTTACAGCCTTGTGTCAATATTACCAGGAATTTAACATACAAACAAACATACAAAAAAGGCCTATTTATTTTAAATGGATAGTATCTCTCAGCAGATTTTTTTCCAGCAATAACATTGCACAGCAAATGTAAAATCTTTAGATAGTTCCCTTTGTCGACGCAGACCTCCTACAATTCTATCCCTAAAACGGTACAAACTCACTGTCTTCCAAATGATCGCATCTTTCAGGAATCTCTTTTCATCCTTATACCAAACAGCATTTTTGGGCATCTGCCATTCTAAAAATTTTTTTCCTAGAAATGATTAATCGGCCCTTGCAATTCCTTTCTTTGTCTGACTGTCTATCTCTTAGTCTACATGTGCAGATGGGTTGTCATTGTTGGACAGCGGCCAAAATCCGAGAGCCTGACGTTTATAATCGACCGTTTTCGGGAGGAAATGATTGGTTGGTTTGGTGTGGAAAAAAAAGAAGCCAATGATGAAAAAGTACAAGAAAAAACAAATACTGAGAAAGGAAGTGAGATGAAAAAAGGGGAGATAGAGAGATAAAAGGGAGAATTTAAAAAATCAACAGAGGAATTGAGAGAGGCAGCTTGACAGCCGTGCAGAAAGACAGCTTGAAAGCCTGAGAGTCAATGTGGCTACTGACTGATAAAATCTACAAAGAAAAGAAATAAGTATACAAAAAAGGAAAAACAAACTGTATATATATATATATATATATATATATATATATATATAAGTATGTGTGCGTGTGCGAGGTGAAAAATGGCATATACAAAAAACAACTGGTAAATATAATCAAATGTGAAGTTTGCACCCACGCATACACACACACACGATATATATATATATATATATATATATATATATATATATATATATATATATGAAATAAGATAAAGACAAAAGGAAAACTTATCTAAGCCTACGCGTTTAAACAATTGAGTGACTTTTTCAAAGTAAATGTCCCTCAGTGGACAAAACGCATCGGCTAAAATGAGATTTCCTTTAGTATATTTTTCATATTGTCTTTTTAATGATATAGTGTATCTGAAACTTTTACACAAACACACCCCCATACACACATATATATATATATATATATATATATATATATTAAGTGGGCGCAAATAGATTATGCTATAATAATATTTCAAATACGCTACATATACAGAGGAAAGAGCTTTTAAAATCATGAAGTGCATGGAGAAAATTTGGCGATTTAAGAGAAGATATAGAAAACGAATACTGTCAAATTATTTTTTAAAGTGTGAAACTCCTAGAAAATATGTAGTTACATTTTCATTTCCGCAGTATATATATGAAACATGGAGATATATATATATATATATATATATATATATATATATTAGTTTTGTTCCATTTCGAACAAAACAATGTCGCTGAGGTGACGTGGAATCTCTGTTAGAGATCACATGTCGAAATGTGCATCCGACACCTTTGAATTTTGAAAATTTTCTCTAATTTATATTGGCTCTGTATTCCTAACTACATTGAGCTCTCAACCTTATTTTTTACCTTCCTATTTTTCCACTTTGGATTAAAGAAAAACAAAATATATATATATATCCATGTTTCATTAAATAATATAGACAAGATTTGTCTATTCATTATATGTATTTTTTTTCATATTCTCACATAAGTTTAATAGCATTATCATTAAGTGTTTTATTCCAATGGCTTCCCATACTTGATATTTCTTGTTATCATTCTCGCTTGGTCATGTGTGACGTCACGAGCTGTGATGTGACATTCGCTTTCAGCGGCTTAAATGCACGAGTTTGCTGTTGCTTGGAAACCTTCCATGTAAAGAAAAGTAGTCTCTGTTATCGTTTGTCAGGGTTTATAATATATCTCGTAATTTGACATCTTTGAAAATGGCCTATGTAAACAGCAAGCTTAGATTTGATTATTAAAATAATATGTGTTAATATTGTAATTTTCTTTCTTCATTTACTCTAAGAGAATATGAAATAAAATTACATAAAATAAATAAACCTAACTTGTCTATATTATTTAATGAATCATATATATATATAAATATATATACACAGCAGAATATATATGAATCATATATATATATATATATATATATATATATACACAGCAGAATATAATGAATCATATATATATATATATATATACACAGCAGAACCTATGGTTTGCGACCACCTATAATGCCATTTAAAAACTGTTTGCATACGGCAGGTGGTCGCTCACTAAAGGCTCCTGACCTATCATCTCCACAATCGTATATTTCACTCCCAAAATGTACATATTTTTTTTATTTTACCATGTAATCTGTTAATGATTAAATGAGAACATATATGGTCTAATTTTTAAAAAATCTAATCAGCATAATTATTTTTTATCATGAAAACGGTATTAACAACGGTTAACAAAAAACACGTGTAGGCTTAAAAATCTGTTATTGCAGTCTGTGTGGGGTTTTAATTTTGGCAGTAGGGGTGGTCGCATACCACAAGTTCTACCATATATATATATATATATATATATATATATATATATATATAATATATATATAAGATTTGTCTTTATTTTATGTTAGTTTTTCATATTCTTTGATAAGCTTAATAGCATTATCATTAAATGAAGAAAAAATTACAATATTGAAACATAATTTTTTGATAATTCAATCTAAGCTTTCGGCTTACATAAGTTATTTTCAAAGATGTCAAATTACATTATATATTATGAAAACGGACAAACAATAATGACAAACTGTATGGCTTATATGGAAGATTACTAAGCAACAACAAACTATTGCATTTAAGACGCTGGAAGTGAAAGTCTCATCACGCATGACCAAGCGAGAATGAAAATAAGGAATATTAAGTATGGGAAGCCATGGAATAAAATATTTAATGATAATGCTATTAAACTTATCAGAGAATATAAAAAAATTACATTAAATAAACAGACAAAACTTGTCTATATAATTTAATGAAAGATGCACTAATGAAAAAATGCTGCCTAAATACACACACAATATATATATATATATATATATATATTTAGTCGAGTCCATTCTTATTTGCAAAAATGAGCGATACCCAACATATATATATATATATTAGTATTAAATCGAATGAATAGCTACATTTCATGCTAAGAAGTTTGTGTCAATGTGCTGAACCAGTTTTTCTTGTTATAGTCTATCTTGCACTTATATAAATCTAACATTCGGCAGTGCATTGAATATTGTTGCCACATCTGGTCAGGTGATCAGACAATTAATCTCGGGGTACTCCACAAAATCGAAAGAAGAATTTGCAATGTAATCGAACCCGATTTGGAAGCAGGACTTTGGTCACTTTCTCACCGACAGGATGCGCCTTCCCTCTTTGCTACAAATATTTTCAAAGCTTCTGCTCTGACGTATCTTCATTCTCTGATGCAGTGACCACATGAAATTACTTGGCAATTAGTTCTCATCGTTTTACTGTCAAAATAGAGAAATGTAACCGCCACTTCTACCTTGGAAAATTTTTTTCTCGAACATCCACTCTGTGGAACTTCCTTCCGTATACTTACTTCTCTGGTAGCTACACTCTCCAAAAGTTTAAGTTTAAAATCAATTGCTCTCTTCTTTCTCTATCATACCCATCTTTCTCTTATACATTCTTCGACAGCCTCTGTAATTTATAATCTTTTTTTCTTTCCTGTTTTTCCTATTCGCAGAATATAACCCCCCTACGCAGAAGTGGCAGTAACTCCCTGCTAAGTTGAGTCGATTATATTATAAACTATCTATATATATATATATATATTATAGAATAAGAAGATATATATATATATATTATAGAATAAGAAGATATATATATATATATATTATAGAATAAGAAGATATATATATATTATAGAATAAGAAGATATATATATATATATTATAGAATAAGAAGATATATATATATATATTATAGAATAAGAAGATATATATATATATATTATAGAATAAGAAGATATATATATATATATTATAGAATAAGAAGATATATATATATATTATTAGAATAAGAAGATATATATATATATATTATAGAATAAGAAGATATATATATATATATATATATTATAGAATAAGAAGATATATATATATATATATTATTGAATAAGAAGATATATATATATATATATTATTGAATAAGAAGATATATATATATTATTGAATAAGAAGATATATATATATTATTGAATAAGAAGATATAGATATATTATTGAATAAGAAGATATAGATATATTATTGAATAAGAAGATATAGATATATTATTGAATAAGAAGATATAGATATATTATTGAATAAGAAGATATAGATATATTATTGAATAAGAAGATATAGATATATTATTGAATAAGAAGATATAGATATATTATTGAATAAGAAGATATACATATATATTATTGAATAAGTAGATATATATATATATATATTATTGAATAAGAAGATATATATATATATATTATTGAATAAGAAGATATATATATATATATATTATTGAATAAGAAGATATATATATATATATATTATTGAATAAGAAGATATATATATATATATATTATTGAATAAGAAGATATATATATATATTATTGAATAAGATATATATATATATTATTGAATAAGAAGATATATATATATATATTATAGAATTAGAAGATATATATATATATTATTATAGAATTAGAAGATATATATATATATTATAGAATTAGAAGATATATATATATATTATTGAATTAGAAGATATATATATATATATTATTGAATAAGAAGATATATATATATATATTATTGAATAAGAAGATATATATATATATATATATTATTGAATTAGAAGATATATATATATATATTATTGAATTAGAAGATATATATATATATATTATTGAATAAGATATATATATATATATATTATTGAATAAGAAGATATATATATATATTATTGATTAAGAAGATATATATATATATTATTGATTAAGAAGATATATATATATATTATTGAATAAGAAGATATATATATATATTATTGAATAAGAAGATATATATATATATTATTGAATAAGAAGATATATATATATTATTGAATAAGAAGATATATATATATATATTATTGAATAAGATATATATATATATATTATTGAATAAGAAGATATATATATATATTATTGAATAAGAAGATATATATATATTATTGAATAAGAAGATATATATATATATATATTATTGAATAAGAAGATATATATATATATATTATTGAATAAGATATATATATATCTATATATTGTTGAATAAGAAGATATATATATATATATATTATTGAATAAGAAGATATATATATATATATATATATATATATTATTGAATAAGAAGATATATATATATATATTATTGAATAAGAAGATATATATATATATTATTGAATAAGAAGATATATATATATATATATTATTGAATAAGAAGATATATATATATATATATATTATTGAATAAGAAGATATATATATATATATATCAAGTGAGGTAAATTGCGATAGAGCCGAACTGAAATGAACTCAATGTTATATATATTTATTTCATTTAACAGAATAATATTATCTAGAAAATTTTTAGATAATCTACAATTTCATGGGGTAATACATATTTCGCAGGCAAACCTTGCTGCTAGCTAGATTTGCCTGCGAAATACCTATTACCCATGAAATTGTATAATATTTTTTACAAATTTCTAGAATATATATATATATATATCGATGTAACCTAAAAAGGTTTCTGAATGAAAAATAACCGAAACCGTTTATTACTGTTGCTTAATACATTACTGAGCTTTGGGAAGGCATATTTCTCTATCCTATTGCACGCCTTTAGATTTCAGTGTCACACTTTGCATCATCTGTTAAAATATTTCCCATATATCTAAATTGCTGTACACATATGATTTTGTAGTGTACAGTTTGTAATTTATATCTTAGGCTGTTCCTTTTGTCAACAACCATGTTTTCTGTTTGTCTTGCAGTTGCCTTTGTATAAGATGGCATATTGTTTTGTTCTTAGGCTTTAATCAATATATGTGCTTTGTTAGATTTTATATGTCTGTTGATATGATTGGTAAAGTTTAGACTTTTCTGTCATTCGCTCCTTACTTTCTATACGTTTTCTTGTGTTTTTTTCTTAGTATTTAACAACGTGTCATCATTATATATTACGTTGTTAATATTGTACCGCCAATCTTGCAAAAAATAAATTATTAAAACGATAGATGACGAAATCTGTTAGCAAATAAATGACAATGAAGGTGATGAAATTACACATTACATACATTTTATTTTCATATCCCCATTATCAAAGAACATCAGCATTAAACATGTGTTTTATATAAAATTTTATGACTTTCCATAAAATATATGTATACATTTTACTGTAGACAAGAATACGAACTGAATCTTATGTATATTTCTCCACTTAGTATAAAATTTTTACTGACATGGATTGGAAGCATCTTTTGTCGTAAATTCTCGATGTTGCAAAACAAGTATCTACTAGAGATGTCTGTATCCTAATTGAAAAGTTACTTTTATTGTAGACTTGTCACAAACAGAATGTGTTTAAGCTTACAGTGTTTCAATCAAATTGAGGAGTAGCGTCCTGTGTTTGACATTCTCGAAACTAAAGAAAAATATTTGAGAAAAAAATATAATCATCTCATTTCGTGTACAAGTAAGAAACCAGAATTAGGTGGAGTGTTATAACATTAAAAACAATAGGAAAGAAAGATAAGGAGAGAGAGAGAGACTGAGAGAGAGAGAGAAAACTAATGACAGAAAAAGCAGAGTGGGAGGAAGAAACAGGAAAGGAAAGGCATGAAAAATATAAGAAAAGAAAAAATAAAGTGAATAGGGACGAAATATAAACGTTAAAATGATTGGAAAAGATCAAAAGTGAATGAAATAAAAAAATATGTGAATATAAAAGAAAGAAAGAAAAAGATTGATACAAAGTAATTAAAAAGTAAAAGAAAGGTTATAAGAAAGATTAAGAAAGAAAGAAAAGAAAAGTAAGAAAAAAATATAAAATAAAAATAAGGTAAAGAAAGAGAAAAAATGAATTGAAAGATATGAGAAGATGAAAAAATGGAATAAGCTGATTTAATAAGTTGAAATAGAAGAAAAAAACAAAGATAAAAAAAGAATTAAAAATAAATAAGGCGGCAAAGAAAGACAGAATTAAAGAAAGAGAAAATAAGCAAAAATTAGGAAGGAAAAATATGAGAAGGTAAAAGAAAAAGGAAAAAGAAGTTTAATAAATTGAAATAGAAAGAAAGAAAAGGAAAAATTAAAAACAAAAATAAGAAGGCAAAGGAATACAGAATTAAAGAAAGAGAAAATAAGCAAAAATTAGGAAGGAAAGAGATGAGAAGGTAAAAGAAAAAGGAATAAGAAGTTTAATAAATAGAAATACAAAGAAAAAAAATTTAAAAAAGGAAAAAATTTAAAAAAGAAAAATAAGAAACCAAAGAAAGACAGAAAGAGAAAATAAACAAAAACTAGGAAGAAAAAAGATGAGAAGGTGAAAGAAAATAGAATAAAAACGAAGCAGGAATAAGTAAGAAAAATAAATGTTAAAATAAAACACGAAGAAAACAAAAAAATAACAGAGTGTATGGAGAATGAAAATAATCTATGCATGAGAAGTAATAAAAAAAGAAAAAAAGTAGCAGTTAGAAGAAAGAAGTCAGTAGAATCCAAGTTAGAATAAAGTTAAATCGAAATTAATATGAATCAATGATTTTGTCGAGAAAAGGAAGAGAAATAAATGAGAATGAAATTTTGAAGACAGGAAATAAAACTGAAAGTCCGTATAAAAAGGTGAAAATGTGAAAAAAATAAATCTTGGATTGATTATTCGAAAGAAGTAAAGTACAAAAACAGACAGTTATAGTGAATGAACGAAGGAGAAGAATGAGTGCATCTTAAAGGAAGCAATTAAAAATTGAAGAAAGTTTTATCATTAAAAAAAAGAAGACAAAATAAAAACGAACGGAGAAAATTAAAAATAAATCCGAATGAAAATAAAAATGATAATGAAATGAAATAATATCATAAAAGAAGATTTTAAGAAAAATAATGAAACAAAAGAATTAAAATCAAAACTGTATTAAAAAAAAAGCAAGTTAATGTTATTAGAAGCCATTGTCGAGCAAAGTCATATTCCAAATAATACAAATAAAAAGATTAAGTAAAAGAAGATGAAAATAAAACGAAGAAATGAAAAGAGAAAATAGCAATGAAACAGAAATAAAAACGACAAATAAATGAAAGAATATCCCGAAAAAGAAAATGAAAATTTATAGAAATGTATAAAGGGTAAAAACTAATAATAATCAAGTAAAAAAAAAAAAAGGAATAATTTCAAGTTGCGAAAAAAAAAAAAATAACAAAACGGAGCTTTCTTCCTCCACAGGAGAAAAAGTATCAACAATAATATTACTTGGCCTCTAGCAAGAGACGACCATAAAAAAAGATGTCACTGTTTGGCTCGAAAACACAAATATAAAGCAATCGATTCAATGGACAAGCGTGAATTTGAAGTCTCGCTGTCATAACAATATCATATTGTGTTTCTCAAGAGAATTGACCCAGGTTCATTTCAGTTCAACAGCAAAAGCACCAACACAATTTTCATTGCCCCGGCGATCATAATGACAGCATTCAAGGACAACATACTAATAAACGAATAAGTAAATATAATAATAATTTCGACTGATCTCATTAGCACCAAATTCTTTATTGTTTTAATCCCATTGGCCAGATTCATATTCGTGCATTTGTCATAAGAACCGAATACATTGTTACAAAAAAAAAAAAAAAAAAAAAAAAAAAAAAAAAAAAAAAAAAAAAAAAAAGAAAAAAAAAAAAAAAAAAAAAAAAAAAAAAAAAAAAAAAAAAAAAAAAAAGAGAGAGAGAAAGAGAAACTTAAAATATTTGAATTATCAAGCTGAGTTCTAAAATTAGTAATTTCTCCGTTGTGGTGCATTGGATATCGGGGAGCCGAATTCGAATTCCAGCTGAATTCATTGCATTCATTTACGCGCAAATACCCTTGGTAAAAGTATTAATCCGTCTATTCCTTCCAGTTATTAGGTAAATAACAGGACAGATTGGGTTCTATAGCCTTGGTCGGCAACATTCTACCGCAGAAAGCAATGGCAACCTACTGCGGGATAATCTTCTGTCCAGTTAGTCATGTTTCTTTCGAGACATGATCGTCCAAAGCGTGTATGACGTCTGGCACTTAACTAACTGAAAGTGATAATAAAATAAGATGGAAAACAGTTTACCAGGAATGGATGAAAATTAGAAGAATTTAGTGAGGAAAAAAGGTAATAAAAGAACTGAATTCAGGATAACAGAAGTTGGCGATTGACATTGCATTTAAATTTCTGAAAATTATAATTGGAAGAGAAAGAGAAAGCTGGAAGAAAATTCCGCAAGCAAAAATTATGACAGAAAAAAAAATTAGAATAGAACTTATTATAAATTCCTATCATTTCAGCAGAAAACATATTTGGCATATTTTCTAATTTAATAGTACGCTTAATTTCTTGCGGTCGGGGCTCCAAGGAAGACAGCTCATTAGAGCAACTGGGGTGAAAATCTTTATTGAAAAGACAAAGAGAAACCACGTAACTGCGGTGGGAATATGAAGTGAAGATATTCGGACCGAAAACATATTTTTCCTGAATCTTGAGATATATAGCGGAGCAGACGAAATATAGCAGCAGTATTAAATGCACAGGCGAATGGTATGTTATAAATTTGCAAAATTGATTTTGATGACAAAAATTGTCTTGTACGGAACAGATCTACAGTTGACGGGAAATAAATTAATAGCAACCTTCTTCATATCTATTGGGATTTAAACCACTTCTATAGTAAACTACTAAAATATTTTCTGAACATTCAGAGCAATGAAGATTTTCCCCTTAAAATGAATTTCCCCTCTTATGATTTTTAATCGTATCACCCCGAGCAAGGCGGTAACGCCACTGCTGTGCAAGGGGCTACATAGGAGTAAAAAGATTAGTTAAGAGACAGTGAAGAGAAAGACCAACCAGTTAGAAAGGAGCAAGAGAAAGATGGGGATACAGGTGTGAAGACAGTTGCAAAGGTGTAGTAAAAACGAAAGAATATACAGGGTGGCGAAGAAAGATCTAGAGTCAAGTGGTTCAAAAATGAGTATTGACATTGCATTTAAATTCCTGGAGGTTGTAGCCGTTAGGAAAGCAAGAATATGGAAGCGATTTCCACAGGCGGGAAGTGCGAGAAAAGAAGCTGCAGGAGTAGAATTGTCGTTTGGTTGATCTAAATGTGAATGGGTGAGACCCAGTTGCTAGTCTGGTTGCACAAGTAAACATCTGTTGCAGAGGCACCAGTGACTTAAGTTCGTTACAGCAGAAGCCATGAAATTTTTTATAGAACAGCCAAAGGGAAGCCACGTTCCTTCGGTGGGGGAGTTGCTGGAGTCAAGCCGCCAAGTCGGTACCTATCACATTACTGATTCTCATTGGAGCCTATCAAGAACACTGAGATAAACAGCAGGGGCACCTGACCATATATGGCAGCAGTACTCTATGCACGGGCGAATGGTTGATTTGTGTATATGCAGGATGGATTCAGGATTGACCAATATTTGTAGTTTGCAATGAAACCCAAGTCCTTCTAAACAAAACTACTCCGCTATGCACTCAGATTCAATAAATCCATGTTGTGAAATGACAGTTATGTATACACTCTTTTTCGTTGTTCCCATAGGCTGCACCTTTCGATTTAAAATGCTATATATAAGCAATTCCTAAAGTACAATATTCAAAATATTAGAGTGACCTGCTTGACACAACCGACAACAACCAGTTGAATTAACCTGTTCCTGACACCGAGAGAAATAAAATAAAAGAAGTTATGCATAATATATCTAAAGTATTTAATCGAATAGGCTTAAATACAGATATGCTGCTTAAATACACACACACACAATATATATATATATATATATATATATATATATATATTTGTCATCCGCATACAAGCTTGTTTTTCTGTAGCACTGTAGTTAACATCTACATATCAGGATCGAAAATCGAAACTCGACCGATTTGGTATCAGTTGGAGTCTCTACTCCCTAAGCCATAGAGTGAGCGAAATGAAATTTTAGTGTGTTATATATAAGCGGTGCATACACACGCCGGTCACTGGGAGAAATATATATATATATATATATATATATATATATATATATAAATTCAGCCTTTGAGATTTGAAAAAGAAATCACTCGACCGGCAATCGAGAGCGGGGGAAAATTTATTCGCCTCCAAATCATTTTAATCCACCGACTCCATTTTCTTAATATTTGCCTTAAGTAAAAATAGCGTGAGTCGCTGAGGAAAAACAAAAAAATGAAATCTTAATTAAAAATTTCGAACGTGTTAGGAAGGATTTTAAAAAGAATTAAAAATAATAACAATAATATCTGATATTTCCTTTCAATAACAGCATAAAGGTTTTGATGATAAAACTTTGGTTTTATTAAGTTTGAGCTCTTTTAACATCATGATATGCTTTGTTATTGTTTTGTTTTGGTTTTTATTTTTGGCAGTTGAGTGGAGGTATCTTAATTCGTAGTGTTTCTTCTGTTTGACTACAACCTCCATCTCATAGATGATAAAAAAAATAACAAATCTGATTTTCTCAACGATTTTCTATAAGAAATGGCTTACTTTTCGGTGCGTGGTTGAAAAAAATATGCGTTTTTTTTCTTTCAAATGTTCGTTTTTACTTTGCGTAAGTCAATGATAAAGTTTCTAAACATCTGTGAGCATCTTTAATCTGGGCAATGGGGACATTTTGGCTCTACTCTTGAAGCGTTAATTAAACGAATGTTTACACTGATCGGCACGATAAGAGGTCAATTTAGGTCATTTAAAATAATTGTGAATATTTAATGGCATACTTTTGGGTTGTAAAAAACATCAAATTTCTTTTTTCATTGCGAGACTTTTAATCGATTGCGGGGGAGTAAAAAATAAACTTTAATCGTCCAGTTAAGTTTTTAATCGACTGAGTCGATCGGGCGAGTGAAATCTCAAAGCTATATATATGATATGAACTATCAATTTATAATCTTGTTATTTTAACTCTGAAAGTATATTTAACTTCAATGTATTCGTTTGAGGAAGATTATTTGCTCTAGAATATCCCAATGTAGAAAAGCTAAGGATAAATAGTATGTAATTTAGAATTGTATATTCAATATGAGTCACCATTTTGATATCCTAGTAAAATATTAACAAGGATTTAAAATTTTTTGATTGTGTTGCATCGACTGTTTTCTCGTATACGTTTTTCGGTTAGTTTTTTCTTTTCTTCGAAAACATTAACGCGTGAAATAAAGAAAATGGAAAGGGAATGTCGGAAAAATGAGGAGAATTTTGTTGATTGCCACCAAAGTTATGAAATAAATTGCCATATTAAAGTAAATGAGAGAATTCATTCCTCAAACTTGAGAAAATAAACTCTCTCTGATTTAAAGGAAATAATAAAGAAAAAAACAGAGGAAGCAAATATTAGTGAGAAAAATGTTTGCAGTTTTGGAGTGGATAACGAAATAGCGAAAAGACAGATGGATGATGCAAATGCATAAAATATGGAGAAAAATACAGAAACGAAATGACGAAGTGTATTTATGTGCACGTTTATCTCTACGTGTTCCCATTTGTGTAGCAATGAGAAATATATAGATATAGAAGGTGAATGAAATTTTGAATGAGTGAAAATTTAATTCTATTTGTTTCGAATAAACAGATATGAACCATATCAGATCGAATTGAATTTGACAGAATAAAAGCGTAAAGAAAGACGGTGATTAAAATAAATCAAAGATATTTGAAAAAAGAAAAGAGCAAAGAAAATACAGTGAACGAAATATATAGATTAATGAAAGAGAAAGAAGAAATATGGAACTGAAGAAATTGGAAGAAAGAAACAATAATGAAAGAAACAAAATGGATTGAAAACGGATGAATGAAAAAACTGGGAAACGGAATAAAATGTGGGAAGAATGGAAAAAGTAAAAAATGATAAAATAACAAAATAACGAAGGAATAAAAAGAAATTAAAGATGGGGAAAAGAAAGATGAGCAAATCAAACAGGCTAAAATAAATAGATAGATAAGTAAATAAATAAAATGTTTAGGAAATAATGAAAAAAATCAATATGAATTAATAAATAGAGAATGAATAAACGGAAGAAATAAAATTAAAGGAATAACAAGCAAAAAGGAAAGAAAGTGATGAAATAAAAGAAAAGGAAAAAAATAAGGAGGAAACTAAAAACTAAACAAAAATGTTAAAGCAAACGAAACAGGAAAAATTAGAGAAAGGATGACAAGGAGAAAGGATGACAAGGAGAAAAATGAAAGAGAAAAATGAAAGAGAAAAATGAAAGAGAAAAAAGAATGAAAAAGATGAAAGACAGAAAGAAAATAGATAAAAGAAAGAATGAGAAAGAAAAAAGATAAAGAATGAAAGAAAAAGTTGAAAGGAAGAAGAGAAAGAAAAAAGATAAAGAATGAAAGAAAAAGTTGAAAGGAAGAAGAGAAAGAAAAAAGATAAAGAATGAAAGAAAAAGTTGAAAGGAAGAAGAGAAAGAAAAAAGATAAAGAATGAAAGAAAAAGTTGAAAGGAAGAAGAGAAAGAAAAAAGATAAAGAATGAAAGAAAAAGTTGAAAGGAAGAAGAGAAAGAAAAAAGATAAAGAATGAAAGAAAAAGTTGAAAGGAAGAAGAGAAAGAAAAAAGATAAAGAATGAAAGAAAAAGTTGAAAGGAAGAAGAGAAAGAAAAAAGATAAAGAATGAAAGAAAAAGTTGAAAGGAAGAAGAGAAAGAAAAAAGATAAAGAATGAAAGAAAAAGTTGAAAGGAAGAAGAGAAAGAAAAAAGATAAAGAATGAAATAAAAAGGTGAAAGGAAGAAAGAGAAAGAAAAAAGATAAAGAATGAAAGAAAAAGTTGAAAGGAAGAAGAGAAAGGAAGAAGAGAAAGAAAAAAGATAAATGAAATAAAAAGTTGAAAGGAAGAGAAAGAAAAAGATAAAGAATGAAAGAAAAAGTTGAAAGGAAAGAAAGAAGAAAGAAAGAAAATGATATAGAATCAAAGAAAGAAAGAAAGAAGAGAAATGATATAGAATCAAAGAAAGAAAGAAAGAAAGAAGAGAAAGAAAATGATATAGAATCAAAGAAAGAAAGAAAGAAAAAGAGTAGAAAGAAGAGTAAGAAAGAAAGAGTAACAAAAGAAAGAAAGAAAGAGTAACAAAGAAAGAAAGAAGAGTAACAAAGAAAGAAAGAAGAGTAACAAAGAAAGAAAGAAGAGTAACAAAGAAAGAAAGAAGAGTAACAAAGAAAGAAAGAAGAGTAACAAAGAAAGAAAGAAGAGTAACAAAGAAAAAAGATCGAAAGAAAAAAGAAAGAAAGAAGATTAGAGAAAGGAGACGGAATGGTAAATCGTAAAGATTGGACGGAAACAGACTGAAAATAAATAAATGAAAAATCTGTAACACAAAACAAAATATTAGATTTAAAAAAAAATCCCAAACAGTAACTTTTATGCCTCATTTTGTCAAAAAATCGATCACTCTTGTCAAGTATTCGAAACAAATGCTGAAATAAACAAAATTGCAAACATAAGGATATTTATGAAAATCGAACGTGAAAAATATTCGTCAATTCCTTCCGCTGGGGTTGTTGAATTTTTCCCCTTTTCTGCTGGTGGGAGCAGGGATTGTCAGAAGTTTGCTTTTTGAGATGGCTTGCATTCTTTGCAAACCTCATTTTTTGGTTGTTTAAATAACAATTTAAAACCAAACATCATCTGTTAAGTGATTTGGGCATGGAATAAATGTTCCTAATCGATAATTATAATGATTGAAAGGGACTCAGAAAAAAAAAAGATAAAAACGTTTCGTAACAAAGTAATAACAAAAACGTGGGCGTGAAAAGATATAGAGAAATGAAAGAACAAAGTATGAAGAAAGAAAATAATGAATTAAATTAGATGAATCAATGAACAATGAAGAAATGTGAAGAAAAACCATGAAAGGGAATGATTAATGTTGAATCAATTTTGAAAAAAAAAAAAAAAACTTTGACAATTAGTAACTTTATCAAGGCTACAATATTTCGGCTTCCTGTGAGAAATGCACAGATGCTTTACACATAATTCTGTTGCATTATTTCTATTGTTGGAGTTATTGTCCTCATATTTATTGCCATGTTTTACGACGTTTCAGTAGCTGTACGCTCCGGCCTTCTTCTGTTGCTAGGAATTTTGAACGTAGCTCTTTATTTCGATAACTGAGGTAGATTTTTCTCGGTCCATGTGCGATGCCACTTCCGGATATCATGTAGTTATCTCCCTTAAACTCAACTCTAAGTTATTTGTTCACCACTGCTGTAACTTACAACTCTTTCAGTCAAGTCACCGAAAATAATCAACGCCAGGTGTCCTTGAAATCAGTGTACGAGATTTTGAGATTTTAAACCTAATATCTAAGTAATCATTTTTTTACCAAATGGAAACTTGAAAGCTAGTGATTTTATCTAGCATTTCGTATTACTGGTTCCCATATTGCATTCATTTCTATGCTTGACCAGGGTAGTAGGCTGTTGTTCTCATCTTTATTACTGTTTATGACGTTTCGGTCATTGTGAACAAAAGAAAGAGTTCGGTTCAAAATTCCTAGCACCTGAACAAGACCAGAGTGTACAACGGCCAAAACGTCGTAAACATGCCAATAAATATCAAGACTACAGTCCAAACAATGTAAATAAGTTAAATACTATCACATCTTAGAAGTGTATGCAAATAGTTCTATTGATATATCAAACGGGTACAAAAACTTGTAGCGTAATTTAAGCTTAAAAACAGTTTATATTATCATACATATACGTATTCTTTTTTAAGACTTTCACCACAAGCAAGGCAATAAAGCCACTGACACAATGACTAACTGATTGTGAAAATATATGCAAATGGTTTTTTTTAAAAAAGAGAGAAAAATGACCGAAGGGTCATTAAAAGAGAAGATACCGATTGAAGTTTTATTTATAAGAAAAAATGTAAAGCAAAAAAACAGAAAGAAAGTTTCACTAACGAAAGTACGAGAGAAGAAACTGTTAGCATAGAACTTACGGTTACATCTAGCCATTTTAACTGTATACTGATGAGACAAAGCTAATAATATAATACTCATCTTTTCGTGTTTAATTTGTATAGTCACGTAGCGTAATAATCAACCCGACCTGTGTCGTTTTGTGAGACTGACTGGAGCCTTTCTTGAGGCAGTTTCATGATCCTCTGTTCCAAGAACTTGACATCTTTATTTTTGACGGTTTACCTCGTATTTTATAGATTTCCAGATAATTAAAGTTAATCACTTTTAAAGGAATTATTAAGGATCAAACTACAATGTAATCTTAACTTGTGCATTACAAGTGTAGTAGGACATCATAAAAAGGGTATGTACAATTCTGTTTTGACTTCTCGCGTTGGAGGGACGATACCTTTCCAATGAGGCTTTTAGTTCTTAACTACAGTCAAACGTCATGTTTGAGAACATTACTTGCATGAATTGAATCTCATACTGTGGATATGCATTTTAGTGCAGTGGATATGGGCTCGGAACAAGAAATCGGAGTGCCGAGTTCAAATTCCAGTAACATTCATTACATTGACTTACTCACAAATACCTTTGGGAAAGGTATTAATCCGTTGCTTCTCTCTCCAGCTATGGGTTAAATAACATGACGGCTTGGGTTTCATAACCTTGGTTCGCAACCAGCCTACTGAAGAAAGTTAAACTATTGCGAAAAATTATTCTGCATAGTTATTCATGTTTCACCCGATATCAAATATGACACTGAAATGACTAACTGATTAAAGAATACACACTGCCCTTCCACTGCATTTTCTTTTCGACACGACCGGCATATCGAGTGTACGCAAAGTTATCACAATCCATGCCCGCTACTTGGTGAGATGCTACGACGCTTCTGAACACTAAAAAAATAATTTTTATTGTATTATAAAAGGAAATTAATACTGAGCATCAGACAGAGAGAGAGAGCTAAAGTCCCTGGGACATGCAATGAGGAAGGAAGGCTTGGAAAACATGATACTAAAAGGCCACATAGAGGGAAAAAGAGACAGAGAAAAGCAGCGGATAACAATTGCAGGGTATGAGCAGGTGGATGACAGCCCGAGGGCTGTGTGGTGTAACAGGAAAAAGGTGCTAAAAGCCACCAAGGATAAGGAGACATGGAAAGACATGATCGCCTACTTCCTGAAAGGATAAGACACATAGAACAAGAGGATCTATAATTATTAGTGATTAAAAAATAAACCATCAAGTGATATGTTGATAAGGTTAGCATTTTTATTTGAACTTCGACGGTAAGCGCTTGTGATTAATGGTTATGCATAAGTCAAAAAAGAGAAATGTATATTTTAGGTTTAAACAACTCTTTCCTGAATCCCCTTTTGTCACGTGCCACCACGCAATTACAGTGGATTAATCATTTATAAATAATTTATTAAATTTGTTCAATTATAGCTGTTGAAATATAATTTCTCTGTCACTAAAATTGCATAATTTTTTAGTTAAACATTAAAATATTAAAACTAAAAAAAACCAAAAAAAAACAAAACAAAAAAAACGCATTGGCTACAAAAGAGAACCAGTAATGTGATAGGTACCGACTTGGCTGCTCGACTCCAGCCACTTTCTCACCGACAGCATGTGGCTTCGTTCTGTCTGTTCTATCATTATTTCCATGGCTTCTGCTCCGACAAACTTAAGACACTGGTGTCCCTGCCACAGGTGTTTACTCGTGCAACCAGACTGGCAACTGTGTCCCACCAATTCACAGTGAGATCAACCAAATGCAAACGGCAATTCTACTCCAATCAGCTTCTTTTCTCGCATTTCCAGCCTGTAGAACTCATTTCCATATTCTTGCTTTCCTGACGGCTATAACCCCCAGTAATTTAAATGCAATGTCAATACTCATCGCTTAACCATTTGACGCTAGTTCTTCCTACACCTCCCTGTACAACTTTTCCTTTCTCTCTACACTTCCCCTGTATTCCCATCTTACTCTTGCTCCTTTCTAACTGGTTCGTCTTTCTTTTTACTCTCCTAATATCTATTCTCTTTATTCTTGTGTCGCCCCCTGCACATCAGTGGCGTTAGCGCCTTGCTCGGGGTGATATGATTAAAAAACAAAAAAAAAAAAAAAGAAAATGAAAATTTCACTTTTTCTTTAGTTCCATTGTCTGGCGTAATATATTTCGGAAGTCAGTGACTGAATCTGCTCATCGCGAGTTTTACGATAATAAAATATCCTATTAAATTCGCTAATCGCCTCATTAAATATTTCAGCATAAAATCTTTAACAAAATATTGCAATAACTATAACAAATATGAATTTTGGTTCTTACTTTAATAAGTGGGTAGAAATACTTTGACGGCTTCTGCTCCGATGAACTTAGCTAACTGGTGCCCACTATATATGAATTTACTCGAGCCATAAGATTGCCAACTAGGTCCCACTTTTTTACTGTGAAACCAATAAAATGTAAACGCAAATTCTATTTTAACAGCTTCTTTTCTCGCACTTACCGCCTGTGGAATTCCCTTCCGTTTACTTGCTTCCCTGACAGCTAGAATATCTAAGAATTTAAACGTAAAATCAATAGTCATCTACTATCTCACTAACCTACATCCTCTCTCTCATGATTCTTTCTCCGTTCACTCCACAATCATCGGTATTTTCATCCTTCTCTGGCCCACTTCCTGAGACCCCCTATAACCTGACAAACTTTCTAATAATCTCTCCTACTATGTAACCCCCTGCAAAACAGTGGCAGTAAAATGCATTGCTTGGAGTGATATGATTATAAAAGAAATTATATACTAATATAATGTAGATATAAACTGATCCATCACTTTATGGCCACATTCATCCTTCTCTTATCCACTTCCTGAGACCCCCTATAACCTCACAAACTTTCTAATAACTTTCTTCCTTATGTAACCCGCTGCAAAACAGTGGCAGTAAAATGCCTTATTTGGGGCGATATGATTATAAAAAAAATTAAAAATCGTTAATACTTCTATATTGCCATTTTTATTTTTTTCACTTTCTTACAGAAATCAAATAGAGTATTTTCCCCTTTTTACACGTGATCAAAACGGAATAGTCCATTATTTATAAATTATTAGCAGGTAACGTCAAACACTTATCTTTCATTATTTGTTTATTTCTAGACAAATCCTCGTCTTACGAACAGTTCTTTTAATAATAATTAAAAAGATATCAATTAGAAATATAATTCAACAGACGATGGTATTTTTTTAATCTATACTAATTAGATTTTTGGTGGTTTCAGACACTGTGCGTCTTTAAAATATTTAATGGGTACAAATTTAAAAAAATAAATTTCATAAACTTTTTCCATTTCACCGAAATAGAATTCTATCTTTTCTTCTTTATTTTTCTCACGGCGACCAAGTAGGGTCTCTGATATTTTTTATTTTTCGTCTTCCGCACAATGAACACGATATTTACGAGTTACAGCCAGGGCGTCAGGCTGGTCTGCAATAAGAGAAGGACAAGCAGAATTACAATAAGACACTTGTCTTTTTGTAGTGTACTTTATCGTAATTGTAACGCACAAAGGTTATTCTATAGCACCATAAAAAATTAATAGAAGGATTTCTTGAGATGCCATTATACACTATTTTATTAAATTTTCGCAAATAAATATGCAAAATAAAATTAAAGCGTCGTTGCATTTAGTCTATAATTATGCATTTAAAAATGAATTATTGTTTTGCTATAATTTTCGATAGCAATGTCTTCATGTGGTAAGAGCAATATTTTCCAGAATTTCTATCCCCTTCAAAAACATAACAAATAAAAGAAAGATATGATGTTGGCGTAATATCATTTACGATATACATTAATGTTCTTGACTTGTATATTTTGAATTACTTATGAATAAAATAATATTTACTCTTTTCCCAACTGAGACGTAATGTACCACAAGGTCGAATTTATTAGGTGGGGGAGGGGGCGAATGTTCCCGCTCTGGCCAGAGCCACAAATTGCACAGACCCCGCAAACGTCTGCTGCACTGGCATAGGTAGCGACCACAGATCCACCTTTCTAGTGCAATGGGGCGATTCAGCCTCACGCATCTCTTCTCCGTGAAGATAGATTTTAAAAAAATCACTTTATTTTGCTACCAGTTTTATTGATGACTAGCAGTATAGCCCGGCGTTCCTCTGGTGTGATGAAAGCTTTAAAACTAATCCATGGTCCTGGAGCTCAGACTCTTTGTATGTTGGCACGAAAGACTAAAAAGCAATATCGGGGGTATCGATTTCCGATATCAGAAAATGAGTCTTCTGAGATCTACTAACGTTTAAGACTAAAAACTAAAATTTTACCAAGTTAGAGCAGATTCTGCTAGCAAGAACAACGATTAAAAGGGCTGAAATCCTGATCTTGATCAGACCTGATTGGATATCGGGGTATCGAGTTCCTATATCGGGGAGAAATTGAAAAAAAAATCATCACCCATGACCTGACCAGAAGCCTGAAGAATATTTGCGTGAAGTTTTGTGAGAATCGGATAAAAATTGTGGATTTGTATAAAGGACATACTGACAGATATACAGACACATACACACAAACATCTAGCCTTATATATATATATATATATATATATATATATATATATATATATAATCGATTTTCTGCACTATTGTCAGAACAGAAACCATGAAACTTCTGAATATCGTTTTTTATGTCTTTGTCTATGAGTGTATCAAATTTGATTAAAATCGGACCTTCTATAACCCGATTTTTTCGATTATAGATTTTCGATATTTATCGGCGGTACCTCGACACAAAACCTAGCTAAGAACATTCGCAGACGTTTATAGTACAACTGTATAAATTTTCCAGAAAATCGGTTCAGCTCTTTCGGAGTCCATAGATAACGGACACACACACACACACACACACACACACACACAGAGACAGAGTTACATTTATAAATAAGTTTAGATATTATCTATTAATTATTTGTAAGTAATTAACCAATGGGATTTGTTTTAAGAAGAAATATGTTTATTTTGATAAAATATTTTTTATAATATCCGGACTAAAACTTATTTTTATAGCAATGGAAGAGGGATTTTTAATTCGAACATGCAAATTATCGTTTTTCAACAAGTGTCATCGTTATTTTTACTGAACTAAATATATTCGGGTATAAGGTTATAAGAGTACTACCTAACTCAATAAATATCAAAGATTCAGACAGTTTCTTGCTTCTTATCAGTCGAAAGTCGTCGACTGGGAATAAAAAACAGACATTGTGTAAAAGAAAAAGCTACAAGACAGAAAGATAGCAGTTGTTTATAAATGAATAAACACAACACAATTAGATATTAATAAAGAATTTAGAAAAAAGTTAACTCTTTGGCTATTCAGTACAAGGAAAATACAGTCTCTGTTAACGGTGGGGAAATATGACATGATGACGTATGGAAGAGGACTCTTGCTTAAAGTGATAATTTAAAAAGTTTTAGATTGTTTTGATTTATTTATTTTGCGTTATATCAACCTCGATGATATTTAATGCCAACAATATTATTTAATAGGTTCTTATGAATTGACTGCGTGCATTGTGGTGCAGTTGATATCGACTCGGAACGATAAAGCGGGGAGCCGAGTTCGAATTCCATTTGAATTCTTTGCTTTCACTTACGCACAAATACATTTAGAAAAGGTATTTGTCCGTCTCTTCCCTTCAGTTATGGGTTAAGTAATAAGACAGATTAGGTTCTATAGCCTTGGCTGGCAACCAATCTACCGCAGAAAGCAATGAACCTACTGCGGGATAATCTTCTGCCCAGTCAGTCATGTCTCTTTCGAGACATGATCGCCCTATGAGTGTAACATGTATGGCACTTAACCGACTGATGTATTATTTATAAGAGATCAGTTTGGTGATCAGGTTTCACAAATGTAATTCTGTAAAGAGGGTTTTTGTCGAGAATCAAATGTAATGGTTTAATTGCGTCTCTTTTTTTAAATATTTTTTTCCAAAAATATAGTGCTGGTCATTTTGCTAATAATCTTTTTATAATTTCATAGTGTTTTGACCCTAGTATGGGGTTTGCCTATAGCAGGAACCCTAACTGGTACAACCCTCCCAGGTCTAGGTGGACCTGGGAGCAACAGAAATTCCGAGGCGATTCCACGCACCTCAAAACCTTACTGCCAGATGTAGTTTATCGTCAAACCCAGGATATCAAACATTTTAGATTAAGCTACCAAGAATGTTTTGTTTTTACTCGGAAAGGTAGTTAGTGTGAAGTGCGTTCATTTGACTTGCATACTGAACATTTTATTTTCTATACAAATATGTCTGAAGGAAATAGAAGGAAAAAAAGGAAATTGATTTATATATGACCCTCAGAAATATTTTTCTTCTGTGTCTGTATACTATCGTTCACATGGTGAAAGTGCGTCGCAGAATCAGTTTACAATTATTTACAAATTGGCTTCTGACTTTAAATACCCCGGAAACCAATCTAGGGCTGAGTGTCTCCTCACCAGAAATATCAAATTACTGCCACGTCTCTGATGTTAATTTATACTATAAAACTATTTTAGATATACCAAGTGTTTTCTGAGAACGGGTATATCTTATAATTAATAGGATTTCCTTTATTCATTCATTTTTTTCCGTTGCTTTTTCAATTACATTGACATTTATGCTGTAAGTACGATTCATTATTATTGGTAGCAACACATAGTAGTAATTGGCAACTAGAATTGTTTGATCTGTTCCGTTGTAGTTAAATTTGTCACTTGTTCTCTATTGATAACTGTCTATCAACCAATATATTCGGTCTGGTGATTATGGCTTTCTATGCGACTGGATGTGCCTTGTGGTTCAGTGGATATCGACTCGGAACGACAAATCGGGATGCTGAGTTCGAATCCTAGTTGAATTCCTTACATTCAATTACGCACAAATACCCTTGGGAAAGATTTATTTCGTCTCTTCCCTGCAGTTATGGGTTAAATAATAGGATAGATTGGGTTTCTATAGCCTTGGCTGGCAACCAGTACCGCAGAAAGCAATGGCAACCTACTGCTGGATTATTTTCTGCCCAGTCAGTTATGTCTCTTTCAAGACATGTTCACCCAAAGCCTGTATCACGTATGGCACTCAACTGACTGACCGATGCGACTAGATGTGCGTTATGGTGCAGTGGAAATTAACTCGAAACTAGAAATCGAAAAGCCAAGGTTGAGTTCCCAGTTGCATTCCCTTACGCGCAAATACGCTTGTGGAAGATATTAATCCATCTCTTATTCCTCCAGTTATGGGTTAAATGGCAAGATAGATTGGGTTTTGCAATCTTGGTTGGCAACTAATCTTCCGCAGAAAGTAATGGCCACCTAATGCTAGAAAATCTTTTACCCGGTCAGTTATGTCACTTGCGAGACTTGGTCGCCTAAACATGTATCACGCATGACTGATGCAACTGGAATAATGCTATTAGCTCCGTTTTTTTTACCTGTTTATTAATATTAGTTAATTTAGATGGACAAGATAATAAATTTTAACCTCCAATTTAAAAAAAAATTCTTTTACTATTCTCCAAGTCAGACAAGGATTTAATATCGACATTCATACTTTGTTTAAAAACCAAAGATTTTTGAGGTAAAACTGAAAAACAACTGCATAAATTATGGAATACTGCAGTGACATTTTAAGCTATTATTTGCTAAGTGTCTTGTAGAATTCTTTAGTAAATTATTATGAAAAATAATCTGATAAAAACTAAAACTTTCGAGATAAGAATATTTTTGAAAGCAGCAATTAAACGGAGGCGCGATCTGGTTATTTTACTTGATTTCAGCCGCCCATATATTGCTTAACTTTTCCACCAAGAGGCGCCAGACAAGATGTATAAGTCTACAATTAACAAGAGTAATATCAGAAGCCATTGATTAAAAAATAAAAAAAAGGACTTAATGTTATTCGAGTTGAAGAATTTAAAAATGATACCCATGAAACAAAAAAAAAAGCCTATACTACCAAAATGAACTAAAAGATAACAATGGCAATATAGATAAACACAAAACACATCCAAGGCTGAAGAATGCAAAGCTAAAAGTAAAAATCGAAAGGAATTATGATGTTTACACAAGACTATTTCCAGGCAGATATTGTGCATTTCCAATATGTAGATTATATAAGCAACATAGAGTGTCTATTGAACCTTTAGTCTATCGTTGTAAAAATGGATAATGATGGAGATGAAGATATTGGTTTGTATATTCCAAAGCATCACATGCTGCAATGCGATAATAACATCATTGTGAAGCAATCTTAGAAAGACATTGGCTCATTCTTCTTTACGATTATTCATACAGGACAACAATATAATAATTAACACAGATGACAGTGACTGCATACTATAAAAAAACGCTTGTTATCAGGCGAAATATATATCTGGGGAAAATAAGATAAATGATTGAGCTTTTATTTTTGGCGGCTCATCTGTCTTCTACAGATTATTTCAAGTATGAAAATATTTCTAGATTTTTCGAACATTTTGAAGATACCGACTTGGCTGGCCGCCTGCTGTATCTCTCTCACCGGCGTGACATGGCTATCCTGTGCCTCTTCTATAAATACTTTCATGGCTTCTGCTCTGACGAAGTTAAATCACTAGTGCCCCCTAGATGTGAATTTGCACGAGATACTAGATTGGCAACTAGGTCCCACCCTTTTACAGTGAAACCGATGAAATGTAACCGCAATTTCTACTCCAACAGCTTTTTCTTTCGCACTTTCCGCCTGTGGAATTCCCTACCGCATGCTTGCTTCCCCGACGGCTACAACCACCAGGAGTTTAAATGTAAAGTCAATAGACACCTCCTAGCACACTAACTCACACCCACTCTCTCCAACTCTCTCCCTATGTACAGCCTAAGTCGTCTACCACCCTCCTTCTGACATTTCCTATACCCAATCGCTCTATTTAACCCCTTGCACTATAGTGGCAGTGGAATGCCTTACTTGGGGTGGCACGATTAAAAAAAAACAAAAAGAAAAAAAAACAAGTTCCACTGATTAACTCATGGTTCGGAGGAGGAGGAGGAGAAGTTGATTCATATCTTACCCAATGATATTTGCGCAAATGTGAATATCTCGTACACGTCTGAAATTCGAACTCGTCCTGACTATTTTCAATTCTGCGTTTTGTTTACAAATACCTTCACGACTTCTGCTCCGATGAACTTAGCTCACTGCTGCCACCTATATGTGAATTTACTCGATCCACAAGATGAGCAACTAGGTCCCCCACTTTTACTGTGTAACCAATAAAATGCAAACGCAAATTTTACTCCAACAGCTTCTTTCTTGCATGTCCCACTTGTGGAATTCCCTTCCGTTTACTTGCTTCCCTGACAGCTACAATCTCCAAGAATTAAAATGTAAAGTCAATAGTTATCTCTTCTCTCACTAACCTTCATCCACTCTTTCATGCTTCTTGCACTCCACTTTCATTAGTATTCTCATCTTTCTCTTACCCAAATCATGACACCCACTTGTCACTTTTTCTCATTAACGTTCCTCCTATGTAACCCCTGCAAAACAGTGGCAGTCAAATGCCTTGCTTGGGGCGATAAGATTATAAAAAAGGTTCCGAGCTCTTATCCACTACAGCACCAGCACATCCACGTTTGCATCACCTAGTTCGACATTGCTTAAATTTGGTGTTCGTATAAAAGAATATGAGAAAATATGTAAACCTTCCTGTATTCCATCGGCGTAAGTTCCATGCAATCCAAGACTCCGTGTAACAAAGACACCCAAAAGGATTTCGCTCGGTAATTGAAATATTGACCTGTTCAAGCCTATAGTCAACCGTTATTACCCCCGTTCTATACATATAAACTACCCCTTAACATAACACTTTACCTCAAGGAGGATCCCAGGTTTTGTACAGGGTGAACAAAAAATTACCTTTGATTTGAAAATGAATATATAGGTATATTTTTATATCTATAACTTGAAGTCATAGTTACAATATAAAGTAATAATTACAGTCAAGAAAATTATGAAAAACCCATAACCGCAGCTGATTTTAAATGATACTTGTACGATAATGATCCGCTCATTTACCCTGATAGAATTATAAACCCCTGCATATTATGCATCACTTTACAAGCAGAATGTACAATACACTAACTAGAATTACCGTAGTTCTTGGACATTGACTAAGTAGGCAAAGGTACTGCGTTTAAGCAGTTGGACATATCCATTAGTTGATCCAATGTGCATATCAGGTTATGATTGGGTATCATTGTTGAAGTTCATGGCTAAATGTGCAAAGTGTTGCTTTGTTATATTTGACGGGTAGGGTAGGTATGATTACTTGGGATTTCTATTCCAATACTTTCTACAACACATAATCTAAAATCATTTGAACGGATTAGTTTAATCGACCAGATAATACTAAAAGTTTAATCCCACCTGCAATGTTACGCACTGATTTTATCCAAATTTCTAACCATATCACGCACCTCTTGTTGATATTCATATATTTTGTAGGCTCTGATACGATTGGTGGTCATAAGGGGTATATTTAGCTTCGAATATTTGTCCCACAGAATAACGTCACTCAATGAAGGGATCCTTAGTAGTCAATGCTTTTAAGAAATTCTTCTCACAGTTACAGTTCACACCTTACGAAGTGTTTTATATATGAAAAATATATTTGTGATATTTCACTGTCTTTTCTCATGGAAAAATATCATGATGCCATTTTTGATATTATGTCTCAGTTAGGGAGCAGGATAAAAATGATTATACTGCAATAATCAAAGAAGAAGAAAAAGAAGAGATTTTCTAGTGCAATATTTGCACTGGAAAATCTGCAACTATTACGAGAAAGAAATTGAAAGAGATTGGTTTGAACCGCACCCAGATCCGGTTACAGGCATAGGAAATGTAACAATTTTATGGGACTTAATACACAGACAGAACAATCAAAGCTCATCACCCGGACATAGTGAAAACAAAATCTAAATGTACTTTCATATTGACATGGAAGTCTCTGCAAACTGTAATATAACTTTGAAGATCATCTAAAGACTATCGCAATAAAATGGTGGCCCATTCCTTAAAGAAATACAAGAAGTTGTACTCGCAAGTACAACTCACATCTTGCAAAGTGTTTTGTGTAAAATGTTTGTGATCTTAGTCTGACATTTTTGTATTTCACAACAATACACTGTGGAAAATGTCATGATGGCATTTCTGATTTTAGTTCTCTGGTTGGTACCCAGAAAGAAATGAGTATACAACAGAAATCAATAAATAACAAGAAACAACAACAAAAAACATTGGTATGAACATCACCCAGCACTGAATACAAAGATAGAATAAACATCTTCACTGACAGTAAGACGTGAACCATAAGACGTAGACATAATTGTCAAAAAACAAAAAGTAAAAGCTTGCTTAATAATTGATATGGTTTGCCCAGCGGATTTTAACATAGCAACCAAAGAATTATAAAAAATATAAAGACATAGAAACAAAATTTTAAAAAACTCTGTAATGAAAACCCAGAAAAGTACCAGTAATAGAAGGTGCGCTTGGAATTATAAAAAAAACACACACAACAACACATTGTAAAGAAATCCTGTGAAATCTCAACTTAAGAGAAATTAAAAAAGAAGATTCTTGATAAGTACCGCCCTAAAGAAGAACTTAATTTATGCAACGCTAGTGATGTTATGGGAGTTAGAAAGACAAATTATAATGTGTAGTCATAACAACACACCACTGTATTGCCTTAAGTCTTCCCTCAGACTTGGTTAGTAGCGTGAACATAGCAGGAATAAAAAGATGATGATGATGACAACAACAGAAATAACAACAACTATTTCGCGTTGTTCTTTGATATTAATTCTTAGAGGAATTTGGCTGTTTTTGTTTTTGTTTATTTTTACTGAAACTAAAAATTTCAATCCTTTGAAAGACTCATTGAGGTTTATCAATAGATTTAGAGACGAGATTAAATTAATATCAATGGAAAACCTCTGACATTCCAAGGAAAATATTAAAACTGGTTCAAAATAAACTAAAGAAATATCAGCAGTTATTAAACAAGAGTCAAAATTATGACATTTTGTACTGGGCTTTGAATGGCGCTATCAATTTGATTAAAAATAAAGGAAAAAAAAATAAATGCTAGAAAAGTCATGCAAAAAATATTGTGGAATAAAAAAAAACAAACAAACAATTAAAGTCCTTTAAAAATCGATGCTTTTCGCTGACGATAAAGAAAGGAATATTTTTTTTCAAATGGACGGGTCATAATATCAATTGTTTTGATTAAACCATCCATGAAGTATGGCATGTGTGCATGGATCGGACAGAAAAAAGAAAAGAAGCAAGATAAAAAAATATGGTAAGGAGTAGTTGAAGACTAATTGAACAGGATATAAAATAAAATAAAAGGATGGGACCAAGCAAAAGCTAGAATAGACGGATGATGAGCAGCTAAAGGTGAAAGGGGAAAGCATCCAAACAATATAGAAAAAACAAAAATTGAAATCCAAAAGAGAGAAAATAGCAAAAAAAAAAAAGTCCAACAACATTTTTGGTTGGCTTTTTTTTTTTTTTAGAGAGATATATCCAACTCTAGGGATTACATAATGCCGAAATCCAAATATTCCGTTAGCATTTTGTTTTTTTAGATAATTCTGTTTTCATTGATACAATTCTTACTAATTATGCCATAACTGGGTTGGGAAAAGAGATGTGGATTTAAACCTTCCTCAATATTATTTGCGAGTAAGTAAATATAAGGAACCTAACTGAATTTAGAACCCGGTTCTCCGATTAAAATTTTTGAGTCATTATCCATTACACCACCTGGTACATATTTGTGTCGGGTAAGGACCCAAATCATCTCTCAGTTACGTCTCTCCGCGAAGACAGAGTGCAGCTCAGTTCTAGCTCCGTCCGCGAGGTCAGGGTTGCAACTGAGAAAAATTACACTGAAAAATCCCTGTCCCGGGGAAGAGTGTCCAGCGGCCGCGCCACCTCATTGCAGCAGAGGGGTGGACCGAGTGCTCGGTACCGGGCTAAGCTCAACCGCCGGTTGAGGGAACTAGTGAATTTTTGTCCCTTTGCCTGTCCGTACACGGTCGGGTGCCCATCTTAAAAAAGATCTTGTGTCACATCTCGTTCCAGTAGGAGAGTAGGGTAAATATCATTATACCACCCACACATTCAAGCTTACAATACCTGGTATCCCCAAGCATACCCCCATCCAGGTACTGATCGAGCACGATGTTGATTAACTATGGTGATCGTACGGATAAAAGTTGAAGCTACCAAAAAATCGTTCCACAGAAAGATGATGAGAATACCATGGAAGAACATGTGAGCAACGACGATGTTTTGTAGAGAACGGACACCAAAAGTAAACTGATACTTAGCTTCAGAAATATATAGAAGAAGTCGCTGGGACATATAGTGAGGAAGAATGGCTTGGAGAATCTGATGCTCATGAGACGGACAGAAGGAAAGAGAGAAATCGAAAGTAACGCGTGACATACTTGATGGTAAATTGTTAGTCATATTTTTTATATAAAATTTTATTGCTTGTATTTTGACTATCAAAATGTAATTCGGGGCAAACTATTAACCCATTATTAAACAATAATTTCCTGTTCTAAATTAATTCTTCTTTAAAAATATACATTTAAATATATTTATAGCATCATTTTAGCTTTACAATTTTTGTTTGATTTTCTTTTGATAGTTTCGATAGTTTCGAAAGAATACAAAAGAACCTCAAGCATTCTTGTGACCATCTTTTGGCCAAAACCATTTGTGTGTGGAAAAAGAAAGTATATCAATAATAAGCACTGAGTGTCAGTTAAAAACGATCATTGTTAATAAAATCAAACGGAAAATAAGTAAGCTAAGAACTTGTAGAAACACGAAAAATGGTGGAAAAATTATCAATAATTCGTCAAAATAATGAAAAGAACAAAGGGAATATTTAACATATTTAAAAAATAACATTTTTTTTTCGTTTTATTTGTTTTTCCGCTAGGTTTCCCTGCAAACCTCTTATTTGCGTTTCATGTTTTTAATTCTTTGACACAATCTCGTTCTGAAAACCGCCATGTTATTTGCATACATAATTGTTGTTAAAGTCAAGAATATCTTAATATAGTATTTTATTTCCGTGTTAATTCCTGTTTTCCTTTAACCTTTTTTCTAATTTTTCTTTTTTTTTTTTATTTCTTCTCCATCTTTTAAAGATTTCTTTTTTATTTTGTCCTTTTGATATTTTCTCTGATGATTCATTTCGGGCCCAAAGACTCATTGTTATACATTTTTTTCTACATTCTTTGCTACTTCTGATCCCTTGCTTATGAACCCAGGATATTGGACCAGCTTTTGCGACTAACCTGCCAATTATTTCTTTGCCGATCAGCACACATTCGAACCAATAATTTTGTCACAGTGATTCGCACGGATTCAGAAAAGTCGACGAAGTATTGCTTTTTGCTTCTTGCAAGGACAACCATTAATATAACCAGAACATATATAATTTCTACCACCAGTGAAATATAAATGGATATAATGATTATATTTTTCTATTTACTTGGACATCAAATGTAATATGATTTCTATCTTATGCGTATTAATACTATAATAAAATATAATTTATTATGAATAGCATAATATGCATGTAGAATCGACATTATATATATATATATATATATATATGTGTGTGTGTGTGTGTGTGTGTCATCTGCAGACAGATCTGTTTCGCTGCATTACAGCTCATCATTACAGTTAGACATCCGATTGCTTCTAGCCAGGATTGAAACTCGACCGAATTGACGTTAGTCAGTGAACAATGGACGCTCGGTAGAAGAAGCCAGGCATTTAGTGTGTGATATATACAATGTAAACATACGCCAGTAGCTGAGAGCGTTACAAATTCTTTTCTGAATGAATGATGCGTACATGCTTGAGCAGCTACTGTTTACAAAGTCTACCATTCTTCCGGAGTGTTCAATTAGATTGTGAGAGCGTAATTGTAGTCATATATATATATATATATATATATATATATATATGTGTGTGTGTGTGTGTGTGTGTGTGTGTGTATACATATATTATTGAGTGGCGATAAGTTTGTTTGTTTTTTTTAATTAGAAAATGTATTTTGACAAGCAGATGTTTTATGGTAATAATGGGCTTAGTATCAAGATGGAGTGAATGGAGTTCTCTGTCACGTTAACTGAGCAGATTCATGCCAACTTCGAGTTTTGTGAGAACACCGTTATGATTTTCTCACTCGTCAGGGCTGGTTTGCGTTGAGTCCAGGTTTTTTCTGTTTATATGGAGCATGGTATTATTTTAGTAGGAAATGGTTTTCTTTTTGATTAGTTGGTTTCTTCTTGTTTTTGTCGAATTCGTTTCATTAATTTACGCACAAATACCTTTGGGAAAGGTAATAATGCAACTCTTCTTCCTCTAGCTATGAGTTGAATCGCAAAACAGACTGGGTTCTATAGCTTTGGTGGCAAATAGTGTACCGCAGAAAACAATCTACAGCGTGTCAATATTTTGCCTAGTCAGTCATAGCAGGAAATAGACATGGACGCCCAAGAGTGTATAACGTAGAGCAGCAAACTGACAGAGTTAGATCGTAATAGGTTCCTGCATATTTTAGGCCTTCTGCCACATCTAAGCTGCACATAGTTAATCGCTCTGTGGCATTGAATAGTGGATACTTTCCTTACAAGATGACAAGACTTGAAACCACGCAGTTGTTATTCTAGGCGGATTTATCATGAGAATGACAGAGATCTTTTGAGTAAAAAGGAAATTTTAAAGAAATGATTATTACTATTAAATGTATTTTAATACTGTTGGGGGTTCTCCCCTTTTTACGTGATAATAGAATCGTCTAGAGTATATATAAACTCCTGCATAGAAGCAAGACATCCGACATCGAGAGATCCGCGAAACATCGAGAGATCCGACAGATACCGAGTAAATATGGCAAGTAGGTCATAGTAGCTCTGAGCTCCACTCAGTAGAATACAACGTCAGAATAGTACGTCAACTTCCTACGTGGAAATACTAATTCTACTACGGCTTTACTTCAGAGACTAGTATATATCCTGCTTACTAAACCTGTATTCATTGACCTCTAACCCTCGTTCGAGTTTGTATTCTTTACGTTAATATACTTATGTTTCTATCTAAAAATCTGTTCATTTATTTTTGTGCGGTTCCATTTATTGTGATCCACAACAAATACCAGTATAATTTCGTAAATTTGATGAAGAAATAACAGCAAGTCTCCACAATAATTCAGAAAGAGAAACTAAGTTATTTTTTTTATTTTTAAATACATCATGTGTTAGATTTTTGATATAGCGTACAACCAAAACCTGAGGAGAAATCCCAACAGTGTATGTGATCCTTTTCAAAAATTCGTTTCTTAAAGTTTAATGTAACGGTTAGCAACAACCGACATTTCCTGATACTACTTGACGTCATCCAACAATATTGTCATCGCTGCGTAATCACAAAATCACTTAACACTTAAGAACAAAACGTTAACAATAAATAGCCGGTGCCACTTGACAGACTTATTAAGCATTCGTGTGAGAAATACTGAAGTAACTGCTTGAAAACAACGGTCAAAAGAGACAACACGCTACACTGGCTAGCAATACACTTAGCAACAACAGAAAACGCATCAAAGAATAGGGCATCTTACAAAAAATACTAAATATTGAACATAAACACCTGACACATATTTTGTCAATAATATTAAAACCAAGGATCAGTTATTATCTATATATATATATATATTGATTTAAAAAAGAAAGAACGAGGGAAAATTTACTCGTCCCAAAATCATTATACTCGACCGACTTCATTTTCTTTATAGTTGCCTTAAATAAACATAGCGTAAATCGCTGACGAAAAACAAAAAATAAAATTTTAATTGAAATTTCGAACGCGTTAGAAAGGATTTCAATTTGTTTTTAAATAACAAAAGGTGATCTTTCCTTTTAATAATAGCATAAACAATTTGATGATAAAACTTTGTTTTTATTACGTTTGCCCTTTTAGCATCATGATACGCTGTTTTATTCATTTATTTATTTCCATTTTTTGGCAATTGAGTGGACTTATCTAAATTCGTAGTTTCTTTCTTCTGTTGGAATACAACTTCTATCTCATAGATGATAACAAAATAAATTGATTTTCCCAACGATTTTCTATATAGAAATTATTTCTGTAATTTGATTTTCGGTGCGTGGTTGAAAGAAGTATGGGTTTTTTTCTTCTTGCATTCAAATGTCCGTTTTTACTTTTCGTAAGCGAATTGGAAATATAGATTTGAGTCAAGAATAATATTTTTCCAAATGAGTTTCTAACATTCTGAGAGCGTCTTCAAGTTGGGCGACATAGACATTTTGGCTCTATCCCTTGAAGCGTTAATTGAATGTTGTCATTGAATGTCATTCTAAGTAACTTGAGAATTTTCAAAAGCATAATTTTGGGTTGTAAAAGAATCAGATTTCCTTTTTCTGTATTTAAACAGACACGTTTCATTGCGGGATCTTTAATCGATTGCGGGCAAGTAAAGCAATAAACTTTAAGTTTTTACTCGACTGAGAGGATCGGGCAAGTGAAATCTTATATATATATATGTAATGAATTATTTTGAACATTATTTTTACCGATACTCGTATTTAAGTAGATATTCTGTTTTTTTAATTAAACAGTATTTTTATATTTATATCTACCGGCCTGATTATTTACGATAATTTTTTTTATTAGGAAAATGCGTGCTATCCAGCAGGATTCGAACCTGCGACCCCTATTACATAGGGGAAGCATACCATTTTGGCTCTACCCTTGAAGCGTTAATTGAATGTTGTCATTGAATGTCATTCTAAGTAACTTGAGAATTTTCAAAAGCATAATTTTGGGTTGTAAAAGGAATCAGATTTCCTTTTTCTGTATTTAAACAGACACGTTTCATTGCGGGATCTTTAATCGATTGCGGGCAAGTAAAGCAATAAACTTTAAGTTTTTACTCGACTGAGAGGATCGGGCAAGTGAAATCTTATATATATATATATATGTAATGAATTATTTTGAACATTATTTTTACCGATACTCGTATTTAAGTAGATATTCTGTTTTTTTAATTAAACAGTATTTTTATATTTATATCTACCGGCCTGATTATTTACGATAATTTTTTTTATTAGGAAAATGCGTGCTATCCAGCAGGATTCGAACCTGCGACCCCTATTACATAGGGGAAGCATACCATTTGATCTGGTACCGTCTTGACCACTCAACCATGAATAGCCTCTTGATCAGACGAGGTTTCTATCATGCATATATAACAATTTTCGATTCACCGTAAACAAGCATATCTGCTTTGAACTGTACGTAATGTCAACAAATGTAAACATTAACGAATCTTGGTTATAAGCAACCGACAATTTGTAATGAATTATTTTGAACATTATTTTTACTGATACTCGTATTTAAGTAGATATTCTGTTTTTTGTTTTTTTTTAATTAAACAGTATTTTTATATTTATATCTACCGGCCTGATTATTTATGATAATTTTCTTTATTACGAAAATGTGTGCTATCCAGCAGGATTCAAACCTGCCACCCCTATTACGCCCCTCTCTCTCTCTCTCTCTCTATATATATATATATATATATATATATATATATAGATATTTGTCAGATTAAATAAATTGCAAACACTATGTCTGCATATTTAAATAATATCCGTTCATACTCACGGATAATCTTTTGTGTATTATAATTGAAAGATGTAAGAAATGCACTATAACTTTTACAGTTGATTTTATTTTCTATTTATCAAATTTCCAAGTTCTTTCAATCTCTTTCCGAGATCATCTTCAGGGTTATAATTTGTAGTAAACAAAAAATAACCACGAATGTATGTTGCTATAAATTACTGTATTTTTTTTCTTTTGGCTTATGATTGACAATTAACTATGTGAAAACTGTCCAAATTTCTAAAATAATTAAGCACTTTCGACTATTTTATAAATCTTATCAATTATGTGTTTTATCTGAATATATAATGTTCGTAGGTATATCAAGGATCAGAATTGTTTGTTTTTTATTCAAATCATGGACAGCACGTTTTGAACGTATTCATTGTAGATATTATTAGCAATGGTTTTTATTCTGTTTTGCTTATAATTAATGTTTTTATTTCTGTATTTTTTATGAATAAGAGTGAGGTTATTATGATCATATATTTTTATATGTGAATATATAAAAAAATTCTACGCATATAGTTCACAAAATTCTTGATAATGGTTAAGAGATAAGCCGAAAGACCTCGAATATATTTTTACACACTTTAGATCCAGAAAATAAAATATTGTAAAAGTTTGATAAAAAGATTAATCACTTGTATAAAAGGGTGGACTGCTGCCCAAATGCACAATTTAACGTTGTTCTGTGTGTGTGTGTGTGTGTGTGTGTGTGTGATTAAAATTACTAAGAACGAATCCGAAACCAAATATCTAATTATATTAAAAAGAATAGAAGATCGAAGAATTAAAATTCGTACTAGCATTAGGGTTTGTTAAAATGACAAAGAATTCGTAAATAACTTGTCACTTATCGAAATAATAATTCGAGAGTTTCGTTTTAAACGTAGCCTCTCATCCGTTTTGTGCAAAATCGCAAATACAATCTTCAATTTCGAATTCGCAAAAGCAATCTCAATTTAAGGAGAAAAACATTTACATTGGATTATAAAAATACTGACAAAAAATTTACAGTAAACAATCATGGTAAAGAATTCGAAAGTTTTGCTGAAAATGTATTTGAGTTGAAAAGAAGCCAGAATTTGAATTAAAAAGCAAAGTAAATCGACACTTCACTTCTAATCTTTCCCTTGGAAGCCATTTTGTGTCTATGAAAAAAGCGTCGAGAAGAAAGACTGTCAGTCTACCTTCCTGCGTACTTAATATCTACTTACAAAGCTACCCCAGAATCACATCCAACTTAAATCACCACACTGACACTGTATAATTAGCTACCTACCGTCTACCAAGTTGTGTATTGTCATGATTGTTAACTAAAGAACTTAATTACTTAACAGCATACAATTTAATGAAAGTTTCATATAAACCAGCATACACATATATGTACATATATAGGAACACATATATGGTAAAAATGTAAATTAATGATATACTTGCGAATCAAGATATCTTTATATAAACATACCAATCATGCTAGGTTGGTACATACTAATCAGAGAAACTTCCTGCTTAATTGAATAGATTCTTCCGATTTCAAATAACTGACATAGTGTATATATATATATATATATATATGTGTGTGTGTGTGTGTGTAATTTAGCGTTGTTTCGAAGCGACCAATTTGAATGCGAAAATAAAAGTAAAGAATGCCCAACGAAAATCTATTATCTGACAATTTAATGTTAACACAGTTTTAAAGAACCTTCTAATTTGAAAAGCTTTAAAGAACAGGAACAAAGGCTACAGAATTACGCCTATAGTTACAATAAGAACTAATAGAAAGAAAAAAACTTGTCACGTCATTTACAGTCTAAAAATCGATAGATTTTGCTGGGAGAATTACTGAATATTCAATTTCTAAAATGACATGGAAACATTCATTTTCCTTTAGAGAATATGCCTTTTGTGCAATAAGACCTATGAAGACCTAGTTTTCTTTTTCCTGACTCCTCAACCGTGCTGCATTTATCAGTAACTTTATCTTGAAAATAGCATGAACCATATAGACAAATATGTCAGTCATGCAGGTAAGTGCCATACGTGATACACGCTCGTGCGATCATGTCTCGAAAGAGACATGACTGACTGGGCAGAAGATTATCCCGCAGTAGTTTGCCATTGCTTTCTGCGATATACTGGTTGCCAGACAAGGCTATAGACCCCAACCTATCATGTTATTTAACCCATAACTGGAGAGAAGAGACGGATTAATACCTTTCCCAAGGGTATTTGCACATAAGTGAACGCAAGGAATTCAGCTGAATTTCGAACTCGCCTCCCCCGATTCCTCGTTCCGAGTCGATATCCATTGCATCACAACGCACATCCAGACAAATATGTACTACCAGGGGAAATAATATGTTTGATGGGCGTCTTTGCCTTCATGCCTTTTTATTTGGTCATTAAAATAAGAAGCGAAAGTTGCAGAGTGTCTCTAGCTCTCTTCGATTAAGTTTTTGTTTAGCGATAGACTGAGAACGGACGCAATTTTGTGGCTACAGTAATTGTCAAAAAGGGATTATTTAGAGCCAACCTGATCCAGAGTTAAATTCCATCAGTTTAAACTATTGTTCACCCAATAAATAAATAAAAATTATGACTTAAAGTTGAGAATAAATTAATGAGGGCGTAAATTGTAGATCTAAGAAGTGTATGGCACATTGATATGTTGGATAGATAATGGTTGATCATTAATTGATAGAGATAGGGAGAGAAAGGTAAAAACAAAGAAGAATGTGCAAGGATAAAGAAGGAAAATAAGAAGCAGAAAGGAGAGAAGTAGTAAAGATAGGGAGAGAAGAAAGATGAAGAAAAATAATTTAAAGAGATAGGCAAAGAAGCGTAAAGAAAAAAAAGAACGACCAAAGATAGGGAGAGAATGGTAAAGAAGAAGAATTAATAGTAATAGGCAAAGAAGATTAAAGAAGAACAATAAAAAAAAAGGAGACAAAGTTAAATAAGAAGAGGGAGAAGAAGTTATAGACATGAACAAAATAAGTAAAGAAGAAAAGGAGCAAAATGAGTAAAGAAGAAAAGGAGCAAAATGAGTAAAGAAGAAAAGGAGCAAAATGAGTAAAGAAGAAAAGGAGCAAAATGAGTAAAGAAGAAAAGGAGCAAAATGAGTTAAAGAAGAAAAGGAGCAAAATGAGTTAAGAAGAAAAGGAGCAAAATGAGTTAAGAAGTAGAAGAAAAGGAAAAGGCAAAATGAGTTAAGAAGAAAAGGAGCAAAATGAGTTAAGAAGAAAAGGAGCAAAATGAGTAAAGAAGAAAAGGAGCAAAATGAGTAAAGAAAAAAAAGAACAAAATGAGTAAAGAAAAAAAGAAGATAGAGAGAGAGAGAAGCATGAAGAAGAAGAAGAATTGATAATGATAAGCAAAGAAAGGTAAATAAGAAGAACGATCCAAGATAAGGAGAGAAGGGTATTACTCATTTCTTCTGATATCAAAAATTCTCTTTCAGTTTCATTTATCAAACATTTTTTGTTGTTACGTTTTTGTTATTTTGTAAATCCCTTAATCGAGTCCTGACACACAATTTGATGGTGATATTGGCTGGGAACATACAAGACAGCGAATTGCGAACGATTTATTGACAGGTTTTCATAAAAGCTGCACATAAATTTTCAGTTTTGCAATATCTTTAGGTCTCGAATTGAAAGTCTTCTCGTGTCTGTGGAATTGACTCCCATGTCGTTTTGGATTTCTCTTTCAAACTTAAAAAAGTAACACTAAAAATACCCAGCCATGTTGATCTCATAGAACACCGCTGATGAGATACACAATGATTGGGTTATGGTGAGACAACTGACAACAAATCTGGCAGGAAACGGGATAATTAAGCCATGAGATTCACTCGTTGTGCTGAATAGGTTTTCTTTTATTTATTTATATTTACACTACCGGTCATAATTATTAGGACACCCCAGTTTAAATAAAAGCATGTATTTCATACTATTTTTAGTATTTATTACCAAGTCACCTGAATCTATTCTGCACATATACAAATCTACCATCCGCCCGTGTATTGAATATTGCTGCCATATCTGGTCGGGTGCCCCTGCTGCTCTCCTTGGGCTTCTTGACAAAATACAAAGGAGGATCTGTAACGTGGTTGATACTGACTTGGCAGACCGGCTGCAGCCGCTCTCTCACCGGCGTGATGTGGCTTCCCTGTGCCTCTTCTACAAGTACTTTCATGGCTTCTGCTCCGATGAGCTTAGATCACTGGTGCCTCCTAAGCACGAATTTACACGAGATACTAGATTAGCAACTAGGTCCCACCCTTTTACAGTTAAACAAATAAGATGTAACCGTAAATTCTACTCCAACAGCTTCTTTTCTCGCGCTTCCCGCCTGTGGAACTCCCTTCCACAACTCTGCTTTCCCGACAGTTACAATCTCCAGGTGTTTAAATGTAGGGTCAATAGACACCTATCACACTAACTCCCAATTATTCTCAGAACACTCATCTACCCAACCCTCATTCTCGGTATCCTTACCCGCCTATCATCCACCCTCTGACATTTCCTATATTTAATCATCCTTTCTCCACTCTACGTAGCCCCCTGCACAGTAGTAGCAGTGACATGCCTTGTTCGGGGTGAAACGCTTATAAAATTTTTTTTTAAAAAGTGGATAATTCTAAGTGAAAATAAAATGGTTCTTTCGTTATTATTCCTTTACAAAATTTTACAAGGCAGCCAGGAAGCCAGGAAGCCTTTGCTTCGGCTAGCCAATAAGAAGAGACTGGCATGGGAAAGAAAGCAGATAAAAATTGGACACCAAAACTGTTCATTTGATGCACGTGTTACGGTGCAGTATTAACAAAAGAACCATTCTATTTTCATTTAGAATTATCCACTTGGCAATAAATAATAAAAATAATATGAATACATAATTTCTTTAAAAAGGTGGGGTGGCCTAATAATTATGTCCGGTAGGGTAACTTTCTCTATCAATCTAATGACTGTCTTGTTTAAAATATTTACAATACTCATTATATAAAATAAAAATCGACATTTAATGATTTTCTTGTTAATAAAAACGTTTCAGTGGCTGTTCAAACAACAGCACTTTCCGAAATGGCAGAGAAATTACCCTTGTCCCTTCGAGACGTGTGCAATTTGAGCTCTGAACTGCTTCCTATTTTTGCAGCTGTCATTAAAATCTTTTTTATACCACTCCAATTCCCTTTCTGCCATCCATTTATGTAGGCTCGTTAAGGTGGTTTTTAATCTTCTGACCATCTTTCTATGTAAGTGTCAAATTTTCCAAGCACTATTTTTTCATTAGATATTTTAACTATAATTTTGTGATTCTAAGTATTTGTCCTTTTTGCTTCTATTCTTCATAAATTTCGTATTTGTTCTCATGTTTAGTCCATAATATTGTCAGCATTATGTAGAAGTATACAGTAGGGAGCATAAAGATTAAAACGAAAAAGTCTAAATGTGAAATAACATTTCATCTTTTATTTTATAAAACATTTTATCAAGAAAAAATAAGGATATAAAAATTAATTTTACAATTCCAAAATATTAAGCTCAATAAACTTATTTTGATAAAGTTATAAAAATAATTATAAAATATTCAAAAAAAGTAGATGATCAAAAACATATATGAAGCTTTAAAATAAAGTTATTTTATATTTAGACTTTTTTCTCAACATCGTTCTTATTTTCATGCTCACTACTGCATATCTCTTGAATATATATATATATATATATATATATATATATATTCCTACCTCATCTGTCAGAGTATTGTCCGGTATTCCCTGCAATCTCGGTGAACGGACATTCTATAATAGTCCAGTATTCTTTTCTTTGTGAATAACAGAATTTTCTGTTTTTTATTACTTTGCATGTGTTTGAGAAGGCATCTTTTTACTATTGAAATGCGCTTTCTGATTTGGGTGTCACTAACTACTTTATGCTGTTAAAACATTACTGGTAAATTAAAATTTTTGTACTTGCTTGATTTTGGCGTCTCTGATTCGTAGTTCGTGTTTTACGCTCTTCATTTTGCATACACAATTTTTGTTTAATCCCATTTGCATCGTTCGCCTTTATTATTTCTTTATAAAAGATCGTGTAATTTCCTTTATTACTAAACCAATTAAGTACCATCATTAGAGTACATAAAGTATATCAAGAACTTCACCAAGCCGGTATGTAGTTTCGAATTTCTGATTATTTGGCATTTCTATGAATGCTTTGACCAGAAACTGGATACGCTTGTATTCACGTAACTGGAATTAGCGAGGCGGGAAAAGCGTTGCCTGGCAACAATCTCGGGTGTTGCCTGGTTTCTTTATCATTAAAAATACATAAAGAATACTTTATACCAATAAAATGAAAAGAAAATGGTGAACAGTTATAAACATGTGTTATATTTATTAACAATTCAAACAATTTTAAAATAGCATTTGTTTTTTTTTCATCTTTTCTCTTTTTGCATGGTCGTATTTTTTTTTTTATCCAATCCCCTCTTTTTTCCATAGAAGCTTTTATTTTTGCCATCATCTCTTGCCCGCTGCTTTTCTTTTTCATCTTTCCACACCACTTATTATAACTTCTTGTTTTGTTTCTTTCACCTCTTCTCACTGGTTTTTATTTATTTCAGCTTATCTATCCTTTGCTTTCTTTTTCACGATTCTATTTTTGACACACCCCGCTTTCTATCAATGTTGCAGCTTCTTTCAACATTTTCTGTATTGTTTTTAGTCTTCTGCTTCTTATTTTTCTCTCCCTCATCCTCCTAAACTTCGACGCGCTTTTTTCTTCTTTCTTGTTACATCTTCTCGATTTAAGTAAATACATTTATTCTCCTTTATCTTTTTAAAAGGAGATGTCACTTTTCAGTCATTCTTTTTCTTACGTCCTCTCAGTCTGCTTTTAACGCTTCTTTTATGTATCTACTTATTTCTTCTTCCTTTTCTTCCTATTTCTAATCATTTCTTTACTATCATCTTTCTCTCCCTGTCTACAGTAATTTCTTCTTCCTTTCATTTTCTTTTTCTTCTTCAAGCTTTTTCTTCTTCATTTTCACCCTTCTCTTCTGATATTTACTTATTTATTCTCAATTTTTTCCCCTATATCTACTAATTTCTTTACTTTCACCTTTCTCTCTCTATCTACGCACACATTTTTTCGTCTTTTTTTGTATTCTTTTATTCTTCGCCCATGTGTTTCTATCTCTACTCATTCCTATCTCTACTCATTCCTATCTCTACTCATTCCTATCTCTACTCATTTCTATCTCTACTCATTCCTATCTCTACTCATTCCTATCTCTACTCATTCCTATCTCTACTCATTCCTATCTCTACTCATTCCTATCTCTACTCATTCCTATCTCTACTCATTCCTATCTCTACTCATTCCTATCTCTACTCATTCCTATCTCTACTCATTCCTATCTCTACTCATTCCTATCTCTACTCATTCCTATCTCTACTCATTCCTATCTCTACTCATTCCTATCTCTACTCATTCCTATCTCTACTCATTCCTATCTCTACTCATTCCTATCTCTACTCATTCCTATCTCTACTCATTCCTATCTCTACTCATTCCTATCTCTACTCATTCCTATCTCTACTCATTCCTATCTCTACTCATTCCTATCTCTACTCATTCCTATCTCTACTCATTCCTATCTCTACTCATTCCTATCTCTACTCATTCCTATCTCTACTCATTCCTATCTCTACTCATTCCTATCTCTACTCATTCCTATCTCTACTCATTCCTATCTCTACTCATTCCTATCTCTACTCATTCCTATCTCTACTCATTCCTATCTCTACTCATTCCTATCTCTACTCATTCCTATCTCTACTCATTCCTATCTCTACTCATTCCTATCTCTACTCATTCCTATCTCTACTCATTCCTATCTCTACTCATTCCTATCTCTACTCATTCCTATCTCTACTCATTCCTATCTCTACTCATTCCTATCTCTACTCATTCCTATCTCTACTCATTCCTATCTCTACTCATTCCTATCTCTACTCATTCCTATCTCTACTCATTCCTATCTCTACTCATTCCTATCTCTACTCATTCCTATCTCTACTCATTCCTATCTCTACTCATTCCTCCCTTTTTCCTATCTCTACTCATTTCTTCCTATCTTTATTTATTTCCCCTTTTTCTTCTTATCTCTATTTCTCCTTTTTTCCCTATCTCTATTCATTTCTTCTTCTTTTTCTTCTCCCTATCTTTATTTATTTCTTCTTTTGCCATATACTTTCGTTATTTATTAAATTTTTTCAGAACCCTTACCGACGCCCAGAAGTTAAAAAAATAAAATAACGGTAGCCATTAAACAGATATGAATCATGTTTTCGTTGATGCTTTTAGATGCATCGTTTTACCATGCCTCTTAATTTGCTTAAGTATTATACCAAAATTTTCCCAAACAAAATCATGCTAAGGTAATCAACTTCGAAAAGAATAACTTTGGCCATCTTCCCACCGAGGAAATTCAAAGAAAGATATTCCCTTAAAAAACAGCAAAGCACAACAAAAAATGTTGAAAAAAAAAAAAACAAAGAAAATAAATCATTTCTGCTTTTCTCATTCGATGGAACAATTTCGATATCAAATATTTTTCCTGAAAACAGAAACATAAATAAACGTTCTTTCACGAAAAATGGTCTACTTCCTTCGAATATTTGTTGCCAAACTCTTAAAAGCAACATTACATTTTTAGAAAATAGGTCTTTAGAGTAAGTCATTAAGAGGAAAGAGGAATTGTATTATCAGGGAGTCAATTAGCTATTTTAGAAAGTCATAAACGTGAGAAAAGTACAAGGATTTTACACCCGTAACAATGCAACATTCTCAATTTCCTCAAACCCATAAGCATGTAACTTGACTGTATAGGCATTACAAAGAGAATCATTAATTATGAGGTAGAAAAGCTCCGTGCTAATTAGAAAAGTTCATAAACAACGCAATACTAAACAGAACAATTTCCCTTACAATCATCTAATGAGCGTTAATGATTGCTACCTGAAACGCAGTCACCACCCACGACGCATTCACTCACATACTCATACACAAATACACAGACAACTAGAGAGTATATTTGTGCATTTCCGAAAGGGGTAGAGCACATGATATATCCGCAATGTTTAAGTAGATTGATTGATTTATTTGTTAGTTTATCAATCCTTTGCGTGTTATTTATATCAGAAACCTATTAAAGTATGCGGTGATCACAAGAGACCCCGTTTCGAAGTATTGACCAGGCTTTAGGCTTATCAAACTTCAGGGATTTAATAAGAATCAGTTTTTTTTTTCAGCCTGTTGTGAGAGTAGCTCCATTTTAAGGAGAACAGGCACAACAAAGAATTCATAATCAGAAAATTAATGCTGGAAAAGTTAGCGTTGCATAATGTGATTTCATCCATTTCTCACTCACATGACACAACGTAACAGAGGTGGGGTTCGAGTAACCTACTAGGATGATGTAATCGAATAGATGACGGAGCTTGGAGAATTTCTGTATGGTTCTTTTGATAACAAAGAACCGGCAATGAAAATAGTATAGAAGAGCATGGTTCAAATTTCGGATTAATTATGTCTACGTTCTGATAGCCATTGATTACAACCAGTCTAAAATAAAAGAAAACTTTGAATGAAAACTGACATGGAGAATGCCACGTAAAACACTCAACTATGTTGCATATCATACGAAATATATATATATATATATATATATATATATATATATATATATATCTGGATATTTCGAAAGCGTTTGAGAGGGTTTGGCATGCTGGCCTTCTGCAAGATTATGGTGTAAAGGGACGCTTGTTCAATATAATTCAGTCCTTCATCTCGGATAACATAATGAAGTTTGTAATGAATGAAGTTGATTTCAGATCCTATTACATGAATACGAATGGCCGTCTAAGCTCTATCCTAGGTCCTACGCTTTTTCTGATCGTCATCAATGATCTTCCTGATGTAATCAGTTCACAAGTAGGCATATACGCCGACGACCCCACAATTTACTCCCGATTCAATAAGAAATCTGTCTATGCTGATGGAATAAACCACGCTGCTGTTATAGATAAGGAATCCAATGTGTAGTAAACTAAGGCAAGAAATGCCTAGTAGATTCTAATGCTTCCAAAACAAAGAAAATCACACCTTCCTTCTATCAATATGGATTATGTGAGTCTCACAGAAAGCAATACACAGTGCCTCCTTCACTAACGCACAAAAGCCTTTGGGAATGGGAGAAATTTATCCCTTGTTTTCACTAGCTGTGGGTTAATTAGTAAAACTTGCATCAGCAAATCTTTTTCTCCCAATACAGTCCTATAATCTAAAAAGAATAACTGGCTTTAAATAACCTGCAACGGGCTGATAAACAGTATAAAACTAATCAATCATCTGCGTTGACATTTATGCTTAATGGCTCATCTTGGTCAGAGACACGTAACTGCTGAATCCTTTAGATAGACCATTTTCTGTGGTAGTTCCATTAAGTCAGAGGTTACCAAAAACCTTTTCCAAGAGTCGCATTAAGTCAGAGGTTCCAAAAAACCTTTTCCAAGAGTCGCATTTTTGTATTTAAAATCTGCTCGTACCTCACTAATGATAAGTTCCGGCGAAAAGGTGCAATAATCTTCAGAGGAAGAATGAAACGATGGTAACTGTGGATTTGAAGACATAACATTCTCATTGATAACTCTCTCATCCAATTTACGGACTCTAGTTACTTTATTCATAATTTTTAATATAATGCAAAAATGGTCAATAACAATTTATAACTATTTTTACTGTGACACATGCGTGCAATTACATGTATTACATATTATTTTAAATTTGGAAATTTACTTTTAGAATATGAACTTTTTAAAACAGTTGCTTCTTTTTCAAATATTCCGCTTCGCCTGCTATCCTGTCCCGTCGCACCTATGAAGAGCGCTGCACCATTTCAGAACCACTGCGTTAATAAAACCTTCAGCGAGACTGTCACCACTGGACTGGATTCATAAATATTAATGGCGTTCAATTTAACCTTTTGGGTTGGAGAGCTCATAACCCTACAAGAAAATTAACCTGCATTTTGAGAGTTTTTTTTTTGATAATTCTGCGGAGGACAAACACCTCACCAGAAAATCCTGGCAAGGGGACCTGTTTATTCACGGATGACCCCGACTAAACGTCAAGTCATACCAGGTACCACTAGCAATCACCGGATACCTCGACATAGATCTTAACCTTGTCATACAAATTGAATAGTTTACTGATTGCAATTTGGATATCATTCGCTTGAATCTGATTTTCCTGTTTTCAATACTAACATCAAATCTTCCTCATCACTTCATTTCTGTTTAAAACTGTGACTTTATTTAATGTTGCTTGGCTATTTTCAAGAAAAATAAAATATCTTAATTTTTTTTAATCGTTTCACCCCAATCAAGGCCGTAACACCACTAATGCGCAGAAGTCTACATAAGAGAAAAAGATTAGAAATGAGGAAAGTAAAAAGAAAGAAACAAATTACAGGAGGTGTCAGCGAAAAAAGCAAGAGAAGAATGGAAATACAGGTGTGATGACAGAAAGTTAAAGATCTACAGTGATGTAGATAAAAGTAGAGTCAAATGGTTAAGAGGTGGATATTGACTTTGCATTTAAATTCCTGGAGGTTTGTAGCTGTCAAGAAAGCATATGGAAATATGGAAAAGAGTTCCACATGAGATAAGTGCGAGAAAAAAAGCTGATGGAGTAGAATTGTCGGCTGTATTTGGTTCATCTAACAGTGAATCGGTGGGGCCCAGTTGCCAGTCTGGTTGCATGAGTAAACTCATGTGGCAGGGGCACCAGTGACTTAAGTTCGTTGGAGCAGAATCGATGAAAATATTTGTAGAACAGACATGGAAGCCACACCCCATCGGTGGGAAAGTAGCTGGAGTCGAACCACCAATTCGATACCCTATCGAATTACTGATTCTCCTTTAAACCATTAATCTTATTTATTCAATTCAGCTTTATATTCGACACTAACATAAATACTCAAATATCGGTTTGTAAGTAATTCTTTTCATAAATTAAAAAGGTGCTACTTTGCCATTTCGTTAAAAATTCATAGAAGGGTAATTTTATATTTTCAGTCAATATTTTCCTCACTGATTAAATTCAAAACGACATCATTTAAAAAGTATTATCTTACTTGTCAATCCAACTTTCTTCATTACCGATTTAATGTTTTTCCAATCTATTTGCAAAATTAAGCCACAATTTTCTTATCTTTATTTTTCCAATGTTTTCCATTTATTATTGATTATAAGTTATTTCTGTTCAACATTATCTCAATTTACAAAAACGTTTCGCTTAAAGATACTTTGTTTCACATCTTAAGTTATAATTCTTACGACGTATCCTGATACATTTTTTTTATCGTTTCCTCCCAAACAAGGCATTTTACTGCCACTATTGTGTGGCGGGTTACATAGTAGGAACGTTATGAAGAGTGAGATGTTGCAGGGGGTGTCAGGAAGAGAGTAGGCGAGGGAAGAGAGTACTGATGAGAGTGGGGTGGATGTAGGAAAACATGAGAGAGAGGATATAAGTGAGAGAGGAGATGACTATTGACATTACATTTAAATTCTTGGAGATTGTAACTGTTAAGAAAGCAATTATGCGGAAGAGAATTCCACAGGCGGGAAGTGCGAGAAAAGAAGCTGCTGGAGTAGAATTAGCTTTTACAATTTATTTGCTTCACAATAAAAATAAATATAAATAGGTGAAACTAAAATGTGATAAATCTACTAGTATATTATATTTCACTGTTTCTAAAAGAAAAAATTATTACCACCAAATATGTGATTGTAAATATTATACCCCCAAATATTTCACTGTAAATGTTTTACTATCAAATATGTCACGTAAATATTATACCGTAGAATATTTCACTGTAAATGTTTTACTATCAAATATGTCACGTAAATATTATACCGTAGAATATTTCACTGTAAATGTTTTACTATCAAATATGTCACGTAAATATTATACCGTAGAATATTTCACTGTAAATGTTTTACTATCAAATATGTCACGTAAATATTATACCGTAGAATATTTCACTGTAAATGTTTTACTATCAAATATGTCACGTAAATATTATACCGTAGAATATTTCACTGTAAATGTTTTACTATCAAATATGTCACGTAAATATTATACCGTAGAATATTTCACTGTAAATGTTTTACTATCAAATATGTCACGTAAATATTATACCGTAGAATATTTCACTGTAAATGTTTTACTATCAAATATGTCACGTAAATAATATACCGTAGAATATTTCACTGTAAATGTTTTACTATCAAATATGTCACGTAAATATTATACCGTAGAATATTTCACTGTAAATGTTTTACTATCAAATATGTCACGTAAATATTATACCGTAGAATATTTCACTGTAAATGTTTTACTATCAAATATGTCACGTAAATATTATACCGTAGAATATTTCACTGTAAATGTTTTACTATCAAATATGTCACGTAAATATTATACCGTAGAATATTTCACTGTAAATGTTTTACTATCAAATATGTCACGTAAATATTATACCGTAGAATATTTCACTGTAAATGTTTTACTATCAAATATGTCACGTAAATATTATACCGTAGAATATTTAATTGTAAATGTTATATCACACAACATATTATACAAATAATATAGCACCAAATGTTTAATTGTAAATATTATGCGAACAAATATATCACTGGAAATATTCTACCACCATATGTCATGTAAATATCAAGTAACCCAATATGTAATTGTAAATAATAGACTTCCAAATATTTCATTTTTAATATTATACCATCAAATACGCCATGTAAATATTTATCACCAAATATTTCATTGTAAATATTATACCACGAAATATATCATGCAAATATTGTGCTACTAAATACGTCATGTAAATATTTCAATGATAAAATGATAGTTTTTATTAACCCTTTCACCAAGGCGGTAATAAGACACATGGTGTCAGTGATAATGAAAGAAAATCAGAAGACGATATTGAGGAGACACATTAATAAACGAATAGAATGATAGACGATAGATGAAGATTAATGTTTCATTGATAGTTTTAAGGAGACAAAGAGACAAGAAGTCAGAAGCAAATTGCACAAGGGAAAACTAACGGAATAGAACATAGCATAGAATCTATTTAAAAGGTAAAATGATGAGAACTAATGACTAATCAAAAAATACATTTAAAGTAATTATTTTAGAGGAAAGACCAGGTAAAATGTCTATTATAACAATTCCTATGAAAATATTTATAGGAAAATAATACAGGGCGAAAGTCAGTTAAGGTGGTAAAAAGGTGACTGAAAATGAGATTCCACTACAGGAGAAATTGAGATTAAATTTCCAGGATTGTTTGATGAATTTTTGTCTAAATTATGCAAAAATGAAAATAAAAACTGACAAGAGGTAAGCCAAAAGTTATCAAAATAACACAAAAGTACTAAAGAGTAAATGCATTCAATAAATCACAACTGGCGTCACCACAGCCATCAAAAGATATCGGAATCTCCTGTAGCCCTTCTGGAATGTCTCCTTGCTTAATTTGGTGAAAGCTGCTGTAATTCTTTTCTTTCAGTTCATTTTTGCTGCTACAATTAATTTTGTTGGTCGACTGCACAAGTGTGCCTCCCACATTAAGAAAAGTGCAGTCTGGTCGTAAGATGCGAGGGATGATGTGGTCGCAGAAACTGCCCGAGAGCCATAACTGGGTTCTCCTTCTTGTGTGGCATCGTGAAGAGATCTGTTTCCATCTATATGGTCTTCCAGTAGCCACCCTTTTGGCCCAGAGCAGCAAGGCACTTTATATAGACCTCCCTGTTCATTCTGAGGCCCTGTGTGGATATGAATAGAAGCATAACATCGACATCACTAAAAACAAACAAAAAAACAATATATATATATATATATATATATATATATATATATATCGGAAAGGTACCTTCCAGGTAGGCTGTCATTACCTTGAAGAAGATAGATTAGCAGCTGAATTTCCATATCTGAGAAAATATGCATGTAATCCAAGAAAATTATGAAAGTTACTTTATTATGCATTTACTACAAAATGTTTAAAAGACGCCTACCCTGAGTAATTACAGACGGCACACGCTTAACATATAATGCAGAAAGAAAGATTCATAAAAAAATACAAGCCTTTGCACAACAAACCGACATGAAAAACACAGACACGGAAAAAGAAACACACACACACACATATATATATATATATATATATATATATATACACACACACATACGTACACACACAAACACGCACACCAAATGCAAATGGTAACACCAAACCATAAAAAGAACCACATGACCCATAAAAAACAATTCTAAAGCATGAAGACGAAATCAAAAAACGCGCTCTCTCTCTCACACTCACACACACCAAATTCAAAAAGTATCGTCAAAGCAATAAAAACAACCAAATGAGCGATAGAAGACAATCACAGAGAAAATCCTATATAAGGAAAGCGCCTATAAGATAATTTTAAATCATTTCAAGTTGGGGTAAGCACTTGATTCATTTAATTATTGACTTATTAATTTATTTATCTGTTTATCCATTTATACACGTGCTAATATAAAAAAACCAAAATCATTTCAACCGGCCAAAATTTGATTTATTTACTGATTTATTTACTTATTTATAAACAACACCTTGGCTCTCAGAAACAAAAGGAACTCGATACATAAAGCCACTAGTTTATTCTCCTGAAGAGAGTCAACTTTAGACTCGAAGACCATGTAGCGTCACAAATAACTTTATGGACACTTAATGCATCATTACATGTACCATAACAAATATACACATTATCAAAATGTTCACCGCCTCTCACACTTTTTATTCTATACCAATTTCTCTCGTCGGAACAGCCCTATTATATATATATATATATATATATATATATAAAATAGTGAGGTAAATTAATAAAAATATATAAGGAAGTTGTACATATGTCTATAGTATTATTATTCAGGTGTAAATAAAGCAGTGTTCAATATATGAACAGTGCTGTATTTACAAATCATACAATTTTTATTTTACCTACATATTTTATGGATATGTAATAATTGAATATTTAATTTTTTATACTCATTATTTACGCCATTTTGATTTCTTCTCCATGCATTTTATTACTATTTATTTTTATCTTTTAATTTTATTGAATTTTTTTAATTTTATATTTACATTTTAAATTTTTATCTATATGCAACCGCAGCATTTTTTAAAATTTAAAACTTGTTATTAAAAAAGTAGTCATTAAAATTAAAATATTTATTTCCCATAAACATCGATCGAACACAAATTCAAATTTATTACCCTGTCAGTTTGAAATATGCACCTGATGATTGCAAAACGCATTAAGACTTGCCATAGAAGTCAGATTATATATATATATATATAAATATACTGATGAGCTGTAATACAGCGAAACAGATCTGTCTGAGAATGACTATAGTATTTACGCTCTCACACCCTGATTGAGCACTCTGGAAGAATGGAAGGTTTTGTAAACAGTAGCTACTCCGTCATATACGCATCGCTCATTCGATAATGAACTGGATCACTCTAGCTATTGGGCGTGTTTATACGCGCTAAAAAGCCTGCCTCTTTCTACCGGAAGCCAGTGGCCTAGGGGTAGAATTGCCGACTGACGCCGATTCGGTCGGGATTCAATCCTGGGTTAAGAAGCGAACGGAGTCTAAGGCGTACTGATGAGCTGTAATACAGCGAAACAGATCTGTCTGCGGATGACTATATATATATATATATATATATATATATATATATATATATTCCATTTGTAAACTAGTTATTACGCGACCTAAGTTTCTACCATGAGTGGTGTCTTCAGGCAATTTTCAATAACGGATTTACGTTTTTTTTTGTTTTGTTTTTTTCTGAACGCTCACGTGGCAGTGAATTTCTGAACACGTAATTTTTCAAATTACAAACAGTCATGACGTTTCCATCCATGTTTGTATGAATCTACGAGAGATATATATTTTAAAATGGTTACCCTTAGTAATAATTTCCGTGCTTTCCTTCAGTGGTATGTTTTGGTTTGGGAATAGCAAACTAACTTTTCTTCCTGGCAAAGTCTACATATTTTGCCACCTTTGTAAGTCTTGGCTGTTTTTACCCACATTATGTCTGGGTCATTTTCATATTTTGATTTTAATTTCCAAACGTGGCTAACCAAATTTGAACAGTTTTTTTAAGTTTTCTATTTTGAATGTTGACTTGTGATTGAACCACCAAATAATATATATATATATATATATATATATATATATTTTACCAAAACAATGTTCACAAATATCGTATATATGCGGAAGTTTCAGTTACATTTTAATCTGGAAATTTAACAGTCCGGTTTTTGAGGTGTGGTTCTAATTTCCAAGAATCGAAGAAGAAAATAAGACAAATTAGCATTTATTTTTTCATTATAATTACTCTGGTTTGTTTTTATTATTAATGGTATTGATTTTGATCTTAGTATTGTGGTGTCATATTTACAAAGACTATTATCTTTCCGAAATAACTTATTTGACTATCTTATCGAAATAAATCTTTGCTGTTGTTTTGAGCATTTCTAATGAATTTTAGCATTATTGAAATGTTCATTCTAATTTCCGTGCCTAAATTTTTATTGCATAATACAATTCAACTTAATAGAGATATATAGATATGACCAAACATGATAGATACATAGACAGATAGATGATGATCAACTTATAGTATAAGACAATTTCAAAATAGATATATAGATATGGGAATATTTATATAGAGAGATTTGAGCAGATTTGAATAAAAGACAAATTTGTGCATGTATATAGGGAACGAAAGAGAAAGACAAGCATATAATCAGACAGAGGGGAAAGAAAGGGAAGAGAGATAGCAATTTACTTATTAACATGAAGGCAATGCAAAAAATTCTGTTCAAGTAAATATATATATCATGAATCGGCTAAGATAGAGAGATAGGGTAGATAGGTCGAGAGATAGCTAAGTAGGTAGGTAGATAAGTAGGTAGGTAGCTAGGTAGGTAGATAAGTAGGTAGGTAGCTAGGTAGGTAGATAAGTAGGTAGGTAGCTAGGTAGGTAGATAAGTAGGTAGGTAGCTAGGTAGGTAGATAAGTAGGTAGGTAGGTAGCTAGGTAGGTAGATAAGTAGGTAGGTAGCTAGGTAGGTAGATAAGTAGGTAGGTAGCTAGGTAGGTAGATAAGTAGGTAGGTAGCTAGGTAGGTAGATAAGTAGGTAGGTAGCTAGGTAGGTAGATAAGTAGGTAGGTAGCTAGGTAGGTAGATAAGTAGGTAGGTAGCTAGGTAGGTAGATAAGTAGGTAGGTAGCTAGGTAGGTAGATAAGTAGGTAGGTAGCTAGGTAGGTAGGTACGTAGGTAGGTAGCTAGGTAGGTAGATAAGTAGGTAGGTAGCTAGGTAGGTAGATAAGTAGGTAGGTAGCTAGGTAGGTAGATAAGTAGGTAGGTAGCTAGGTAGGTAGATAAAGTAGGTAGGTAGTTAGGTAGGTAGATAAGTAGGTAGGTAGCTAGGTAGGTAGATAAGTAGGTAGGTAGCTAGGTAGGTAGATAAGTAGGTAGGTAGCTAGGTAGGTAGATAAGTAGGTAGGTAGCTAGGTAGGTAGATAAGTAGGTAGGTAGCTAGGTAGGTAGATAAGTAGGTAGCTAGGTAGGTAGGTAGCTAGGTAGGTAGATAAGTAGGTAGGTAGCTAGGTAGGTAGATAAGTAGGTAGGTAGCTAGGTAGGTAGATAAGTAGGTAGGTAGCTAGGTAGGTAGATAAGTAGGTAGGTAGCTAGGTAGGTAGATAAGTAGGTAGGTAGCTAGGTAGGTAGATAAGTAGGTAGGTAGCTAGGTAGGTAGATAAGTAGGTAGCTAGGTAGGTAGATAAGTAGGTAGCTAGGTAGGTAGGTAGGTAGATAAGTAGGTAGGTAGGTAGATAAGTAGGTAAGTAGATAAGTAGGTAAGTAGATAAGTAGGTAGGTAGGTAAGTAGGTAGGTAGGTAAGTAGGTAGGTAGGTAAGTAGGTAGGTAGGTAAGTAGGTAGGTAGGTAGGTAAGTAGGTAAGTAGGTAGGTAGGTAGGTAAGTAGGTAGGTAGGTAGGTAGGTAGGTAGATAAGTAGGTAGGTAGATAGTAGGTAGGTAGATAAGTAGGTAGGTAGATAAGTAGGTAGGTAGATAAGTAGGTAGGTAGATAAGTAGGTAGGTAGATAAGCAGGTAGGTAGATAAGCAGGTAGGTAGGTAGATAAGTAGGTAGGTAGGTAGATAAGTAGGTAGGTAGGTAGATAAGTAGGTAGGTAGGTAGATAAGTAGGTAGGTAGGTAGATAAGTAGGTAGGTAGATAAGTAGGTAGGTAGATAAGTAGGTAGGTAGATAAGTAGGTAGGTAGATAAGTAGGTAGGTAGGTAAGTAGGTAGGTAGATAAGTAGGTAGGTAGGTAGATAAGTAGGTAGGTAGATAGATAGATAGATAGATAGATAGTTAGATAGATAGAAAACGTTTTTCTAGTCTCGGGTGTATTCCCCAAGATTCAACGTAAATGCAAACACTGGAGAAATCATTTTTCTTTTCATATCCATCCACTTAATCAGTTTGGTCGAGATATATTCCTATCATCCCAAATAACAATAATGCATTTTCTTCGAAAATATAAAAACTTAACTTCTGATCGAGAACATTCATTTATTATGAGAGAGCCTATCACAAGAGTACGCCAACAGTTCCGGGTGTAGCGGAGCATATTGCATTCACAATACACACAATTATCTGCCAAATCATATAGTTGCGCCTAAAGAACGTTTGGGCTGAATAGCTGTCTGTATTGCGCAGAGTTAAAAGAGACCTCAACTCATAACAGCCTCTTTTCCTGTCCTTTTCACAAACGAATCGCATTCAGGAGATCATTGACTCATTCGTTTCGGTCATTATTCAACACGCCGACCGAGTCAGCCGTGAGTTTCTGAGATAAAAACACAGCTACTCGGAAGCCTATAGTTGGGCGGCTTAGCCTAGTCATTGAGAAGAAGATGATAGGGCTCTATCGTTATTGTGTTGTTTTATTTTCATTTTCTATATTGGTTATCAGCGTTTCTTTTTTTTGCCCGGGGATTAACGCATTGCATAGAGGCGTTATTGAAACAGAAATAGCGAAAAAGGGGAAAAATAAATAAAAGGAAGCAGACAAATTTATGTGTAGGGACGGAGGAGAAATGAAAAAAGAATGATAAAGACAGATTAAGAAATAATGGAAGAGTACCAAATTATGTTTCTTGCTGACATTATTCTAATTTTTTTCCTCCATAAAATTCCTTACTTTTGCCGTTTTTGTCGACCTCATTTCTAGGAATGTTTAGTTCCACCTTCTTTGACCCTCTTTAATCTTACCGAATATTCCTTCGATCGTTTCTTATTTTGGGAAGTTTCTTTAATTCTTTTTTTTTTCATTTTTTTTATTATTTCTTTTATACAATTATGCCTTTGTCTATCTAGTCATTTGCCGTTATAGCTGCTACTTTCTCAGTCGTTTTCTTGAATGCGTATGATGTGTAATTTTTCTTTCTGTGTCTTTTCATACATGTACATGGGCTCGTATATGTGAGATTATTGATTCACTGTATGAATGCCTGCTTCCCACTTACACAAATGTGAACATCTTATAATACACATACACAAACATAGATCGCTAGATAGAAATATATATATATATATATATATATATATATATATATATATATATTATTACTTTAGAACATCTACAAACTAGAAAATACAACAAAACTGTACATTTAGTTTCGTCATTGACGGAACAATGTCTTATCATATACTTAAAAATAGGTTATCATCATTATTAACGACCTGATGAGATATTGTTCTTTGAATGTCGAAACAAAATGTACAATTATGTAATACTTTTTACAGGTTCTAAAGTAATAAATAACAATAAATATACATTGATCTATTTTTATATCGATCACTGTTTTAAATTAATGTTTTTTAACGTTGCAATTAATCTCTTCGCTTTAATTCAATATATATATATATGTCATTCATATACAAGCCTATTTCGCTGTAACACAGCTCATCAGGGAGTCTAGATAGCAACTTGAAAGACAAAGAGAGAACCATATTTAGAAGGATAGATGCATAATTACATGGGAATTTTCTGCAACGTATATATATATATATATATATATATATGCATACATTTAAAAATTAATATGCTGTTTAAATTTTATATATATACATATATATTCAAAATGCATGATCATTTATGTATAAATATATTTCAAACCGCATATAAATTAACAATGAAAGAAACAAAGGACATGTATAAAGGAAATTCAATCAATCCACGTGACCAAGAAAGAAAACACCAAACTTATGATGGGGCCGAGGTAGCAGGGTGCTTATTGTAAAGAGTCAGTCAGTAACGTGCCATACATGATACACGCTTGGGCAATCATGTCTCGAAAAAGACATGACTGATTGGGCAGAAGATTATCCCGCAGTAGGTTGCCATTGCTTTCTACGGTAGACTGGTTGCCGACCAAGGCTATAGAACCCAATCTGTCCTGTTATTTAACCCATAACTGGAAGGAAAAGAAGGTTTAATACCTTTCCCAAGGGTATTTGCGCGTAAGTGAATGCAATGAATTCAGCTGGAATTCGAACTCAGCTCCCCGATTTCTCGTTCCGAGTCGATATCCAATGCACCACAACGCACATCCCTTTGTAAAGAGTACATAGATTTTAACAACCACGGGTTATATCGTGATGATGGATTAATCATAGTTTAAGAAAGTAACCCCCAAAAATGTGATAATATACGCAAAAAACTCCATTTTGTTTTTCAAAAAGTACTGTTTTGATTTGGATGTTGAAATCAATTTAAAGGTGGTGAATTATTTAGACATCACGCTAAATATTTTGAATGGATCCATAACCCATACATGAAAGAAAACCAAAATTTGCAATATGCAAACACTAAATCTAATCACCCCCGCACATATTATGCGGGGTATTGCTGAAAGTATTTCTTATAGACTTTCAAAGAATTCGTCTAGTAAAGATATCTTTACTAATCATAAAATAGTGTGCCAAGATGCACTTATTAAAAGGGGTCATACAGATAAATTAGTATATACGGAGACTAAAAGACACAAACGAAAGAATAGAGGTAGGAACAGTTTATGATTTTATTCCCCGCTTAATTAAGGCTGTAAAAACCCAAATCGGTAAAATATTTTTAAATGTATTAGAGCAAAATTTTGGTAACGATCATAAGTTGCATAAAATATTTAACAAAAATAACGTAAAACATAGTTATTGCTGTATGCCCAATTTAGAGAAAATTATTAGTGGATTAAACAAGAAAAAAGTTAGAAATGATACGCGTGCTGGCATAAGTATTTGTAATTGTAGGATTAAGAATTGTCCCTTGCAAGGTAAATGTCAGCAAGATTGGGTCGTCTATCGTGTATTTATAAAAACGCTGAGGTCACTGAACCCAAAATATACTTAGGTGCTACCCAAGATATTTTCAACAAAAGATATTACAATCATACCAGTAGCTTTAATAATGAAAAGTATAAACATAGCACTACCATATCCACTTATATAAGATCCATTAACAAGAGCTTAATATAGACCCTATTTTGAAATGTGAAGTATTAAAGCGATGTGATAAATATAAAGCCGGCTAGAATTTTTTTAGATTGTGTGTAGAGGAAAAACTAACTATAGCTTCGTATGAACAAACCAATAATTTATTAAATTCCAAAACTGAAATATAAAATAAATGTAGGCATAGAAAGCCTTGGCTTTTGAATTAAGTTTGCTTATGGTGGGTTTTTTATCATTTTTAGTTTTGCTTTTTTGTTTTCGTTTTTGCATTCACTAATCTTTAAAAAAGAATTTAAATAAATTAAATTAAAAATTAAATTAGTTTTCTATAATAAAATTCTCCACTATTTGTGTTTGGTGTTTCCTTTCTTAGTCACGTGGGTTGATTGAATTTCATTTATATATGTCGTTTGTTCCTTTCCACGTTAGCCAGGTTTTCCTGAAGATCCGTTTAGGTGAAACCTAGGTAGGTCTGTTTGACTCACTAGGAATTCTTTACTTATTCCGTTTTAATTAAGTATTGAGCGGTTTTTTGTTATTTGATTATTGGTATCGAGGTTTTTCTTTTGCCTCCGCCCTGACTCGGTCCGAACCCTTTTGACTGATGTTCATGTACTTAGCTCTTATTTAAAAACGTTTTTCCCTTCTTCGTAGATTCGTGGAAGGTTTTCGACACGACTATGGTTATAATCTCATATATATATATATATATATATATATATATATGTGTGTGTGTGTATATATATATATATATATATAAATTCATATGCGGTTTTAATTATATATATATATATATATAAATTCATATGCGGTTTTAATTATATATATATATATAAATTCATATGCGGTTTTAAATTATATATATATATATATATATATGTGTGTGTGTGTGTGTGTGTGTGTGTGGAAAATTTATTATTTGTGTATATCTGAAATTCATTATAAAAGTTTATTTTGGAAGATATTTTCATCTGCGTGTTTTTGAATTTCACTTTCTCTCTCAAAATATATATTTATATATAAACTTTTATAATGAATTTTACATATACACACATATGTGTGTGTGAGTCTTTATACATATATATATATATATATATATATAGGGAGAGAGATATGGATTGCATGCCCGTATAGATTTTTATATGTATGGAAATTGGTGTACGCAAATGTACAACTAGTTTTCACTGCTTGTGATTTTCTGAAAAGCGGTTCTGTTTTGGGTATTACTAAAAGGCGATTCGGAAAAAGTATATAATTATCGTTGCGCCATCAGATTTGTAAAGCCTAAATCAGGTTTGGTCAGGAATAAAGTCGATAACGGATACACGCGCTCACAAAGACATTCCGATATAATTGTATGATGCAGAGTCACTCGATCTTTTTCCAGAAAATAAGCCATGTTCGCTTTGAAGGTTGGAATATAATGATAAAACATACACTTATCGCTTGTAATGCGCAGTTGGAATGCTGTTTCCATATCACGAAGTCACAACCACAGATGCCATAAATAATTCTGTGTAAGTCAATGCAAAGCGAAAAGAAGTTTTGACTCAAGCTAACAGGTAGTTTAGTAATGCGAAAATCCGTTTTTGTACCGGAAATCGTGAATGTAGAATGTCGGTCACATAAAAATATCATTATTTCCAACATTATTCGAACCCTCAATTTTTTTTTAATAATTGTTTTTTTTTTTAATAACGTTTTAATAACGTATCAGCTTCTCTTTTTACAAACTTTTAAAGTGAAGTTCATGAGAGCTATAAGGGCTGCATATAAAAAAAATCGAAATTAGTCAGAATTGTCTTAAATTGACCAATCCAACTAATCCTTTATCGTAGGGAAATGTACAGTAAGCCACTATTTAATCCCGGACTATATCAAGGAATAACAAAAAACAAAACACAAACAGTGTGCGGATTGTTTTCCTCATCTTTAATTTCATGTTTACGACGTTTCGTCTGTTGTTCTGTCTTTCTTCAGGTGATTGAATTTTCCAATTAAACCCTTTATTTCGATCAATGGGTCATATCATTCTCATTGCGATACCACTTCTGGTAGCCATATCCCCTTTTAACATAACTCTTTACACTATTTGTTAACCACTGCTGTATACTGGTATTGAACTCAAGTCACTGGAAGTTACCAGCGCCTTTATAACTTTATATAAATCCGTCCTCGGAGATATAGTTATCCGAACAAAATAAATAATGTAAATAATACCTCATCACAGAAGTATAGACAAAAAACACACTAACCCCCATTCTTTCAAACACACTAACCTCCATTCTTGCAAACACACTAACCTCCATTCTTGCAAACACACTAACCTCCATTCTTGCAAACACACTAACCTCCATTCTTGCAAACACACTAACCTCCATTCTTGCAAACACACTAACCTCCATTCTTGCAAACACACTAACCTCCATTCTTGCAAACACACTAACCTCCATTCTTGCAAACACACTAACCTCCATTCTTGCAAACACACTAACCTCCATTCTTGCAAACACACTAACCTCCATTCTTGCAAACACACTAACCTCCATTCTTGCAAACACACTAACCTCCATTCTTGCAAACACACTAACCTCCATTCTTGCAAACACACTAACCTCCATTCTTGCAAACACACTAACCTCCATTCTTGCAAACACACTAACCTCCATTCTTTCAAACACACTAACCTCCATTCTTTCAAACACTCTTCCCAACCACCCAACTATCTATAAACCCCACTTCTGACATTTCCTATATCTAACCACTCTTCCTATTTACCTTCCCCTATGTAGCCCCAAGCGCAATAGTGGCAGTGGAATGCCTTGTTTTGGGTGAAATGATTAAAAAAAAAAGAAAAGATTTATTAAATTCGTTTTCACTCAACTTCCCCACCTGGCCATGAGGCTGATATGGACGCCAAAATACCTAGAGTCATCATAAAAAATCTTGTCTTCTTTAATAAAATGAATACACATCTGAATGAAAGTACGTACTATTTTTACGGATACACTAGATATAAAGTATCAAAAAGATTTAATGGACTTGAGATGTCTAACTTTCTGATAAAAAAAAGGTTTTAGCGAAAAGATTTTATGAATTTCATCAAACTATATGAATACGGATGTGCGTTGTGGTGCAGTAGACATCGACTCGGAAAGACAAATCGGGGAACCGAGTTCAAATTCCAGTTGAATTGCTTACATTCACTTACGCACAAATACCCTTGGGAAAGGTATTAATCCGTCTCTTCCTTTCAGTTATGGGTTAAATAATAGGACAGATTGGGTTCTGAACCTTGGTTGTCAACCAGTCTACTGCAGAAAGCAATGGCAACCTACTGCGGGATAACTTTCTGCCCAGTCAGTCATGTCTTTTTCGAGACATGATCGCCCAAGCGTGTATCACGTATGGCACTTAACTGACTGATATGAATAGACGACTAATTTTTCCTCACTGGAAACGGCTTTTTGCAATTACCGTTGCAACTCTTATTTGATGTGCTGTATTTCATGGTGGATCATGGTCCGAAAATATTTGTACTTTTTAGCCCTTACTATTTTTGTTCTTTTATGCAAGTTGTACCATCCATCTCGTTAAGTAGATTATACGGTGATATCCTCTGTCCCACTTGACCTCAATATGTCATGAGTGCGTCAATGTCGGTAAATTTATTTCTTAATTATGCACTAGGTCCCACCCTTTTACAGTTAAACAGATAAGTTGTAACCGTAATTTCTACTGCAACAGCTTCTTTTCTCGCGCTTCCCGCCTGTGGAATTCTCTTCCACGTGTCTGCTTTCCCGACAGCTACAATCTCCAGGTGTTTAAATGTAGGGTCAATAAACACCTATCACACTAAATCCCAATTATTCTCCCAACACTCATCTAATCAACCCTCATTCTCGGTATTCTTACCCGCCTATCACTCTGATAGTTCCTATATTTAACCATCCTTTCTCCACTCTATGTAGCCCCCCTGCGCATTAGTGGCAGTGAAATGCCTTGCTCGGGGTGAAACGCTTATAAAAAGAAAATGCGTCCAAGAAACTACATATGTCTCTTTCTGATGCTAATTATAATTTTGGTTTATTTTCAATTTTGTCTGAATCTTCAGTCCATAGTATTCTCAGCTCACTTTGTTAAAAACCCGTTTCTGTTTCCTGAAGACTCTTTTTCTGTGGTGATATTCTCCAGTATTCACTGCCATATAAAAGAATCGATATTACATAACATTACAGTAGTTTATTCTTTTTGCTAATCGTTGCCATTAGCAGACGATATTGTCAGAGAAATGTCTTTAGATGGATTTTAAATGTATTAAGAAGCCGTGCCTATCAAAAATGATAGAAATTCCTAATATTCTAACAGATTTTCATATATGCGCGAGATAGGGGTGCCACTCTTTAAGGTAAAAGAAATTTGTTCGAATTTGTATATAATTGCATGCAATATTCCTCATCGTTTGGCAGTTGCCATTTTCGGTAGATGGCGCTAGTCAGCTTTTGCGTCATTATTGGTTTCCCGAATTTTGACGTTCCGCGTGACAATCATATTTCTTATATATCATTACTATTCTTGCCTAGAAATATAATATCCTAGAATATTGGTCTACCTTGAGTAAGTTTGTATATATATATACATATATATATATATATATATATATATATATATATATATATATTCATTGATGCATGTTTCATTAAATAATGTAGACAAGTTTACATCAGCCTTTACGCGAACTACCCGTTGCAACCAACACAATTGTCATCTTTGATAATGGCTGATGTAAGCCGAAAGCTCAGAAAGGATTAAGTAAAGACATGTATAAATATTGTGATTTTCTTTTCTTTTTCAACGACAATGCTATTAAGCTTATCAGACGATATAGAAAAAAAAATTACATAAAATAAATAGACAAGACTTGTCTATATTATTTAAAGTAACATGCATCAATGAAAAAATACTGCCTAAATACACACAATATATATATATATATATATATATGCACACATATTCATCCGCAGACAGATCTGTTTCGCTATATCACAGCTCATCAGTACTGTTAGACATCCGATTGTTTTTTGACCTAGGATTGAAACCCGACCGCATTGGCGTTAGTCGGCAATTCTACCTCTGAGCTATGGGTGCTCAGTAGAAAGAGGCAAACATTTAAGGTATGATGTATCATACGCCTATAGCCAGAGTGCTCTAATTCATTACTGAATGAGCGATGCGTCCTTTCTCTCTCTCTCTCTCTATATATATATATATATATTTGGAGAGTTCTTCTGCTATTTGATGTTAGTTATTCAATATAGCAGTGAGTGGTGGACAGTATCATCGTAGATTAGGGAAAAACGAACTGAAAGGTGGTTCTACGGAAGGATATTGCAGATATCATGGATCAAGCATGTGAAAGAGACATGACTGACTTAGCAGAAGATTGTCCCGTAGTAGGTTGCCATTGCTTTATGCGGTAGACTGGTTGCCAGCCAAGGCTATAGAACCCAATCTGTCCTGTTATTTAACCCATAACTGGAGGGAAGAGACGGATTAATACCTTTCCCAAGGGTATTTGTGCATAAGTGGATACAAATCATTCGACTGGAATTCGAACACGGCACCCCAATTTGTCGTTCCGAATCGATATCCACTGCGCCACATCGCACTTGGAGAAGGATAAAGCCATAAGGTATAGACTGTGTTTAATTTACTAACACTTCAGTTCATATTTATCTAAAACTAAATTCTTCTCAGACAAAAGTAGAACATCATATACATATGTATGTATGTATTAAGGAACTTCTTGATTCTCCAAATAAGGCGTCAGTTATGTGGTGTAGCAGGGGTAAAAGGTGCGGTGTGTAACCTTTTCTCAGCGGGAAACATGGATGCCAATTACTTGCCTGGTTGTTGGGTAGTTGGGAGAGGAGTGACAGCGCTCAGTAGGCCCTGACTAATGGTTAGTGTCGACTCATTTCTATTACAGTTAACAAAAAAAAAAAAACATTAACAAATGTCCTCACTGTGTCTTTTTGGCTACACCACTCAAGTATGCTTATAGAAGCAAGCGGAAAGAACAAAAGACTAAAATGTGTAAATGGGTTTAAATTATATATATATATATATATATATATATATATATGGATAGGCGTGGAGGGTGATATTACATTAGTTAATATACTATATATTCTTATATATATATATATACATATATATGCCAAATTTTCTAAACAGCGCTTACATGTGACACAAGGCCAAAAGTATGGGGCACCCAGTGAGGATAAAGTCACTACTCAGCTGTAATGTTTCTAGCGAGAATCTTGCTAATAGAGTAATGCATACTTGAAATGCAACCATTCTTTTAAAAATCAATCATTAAATATAGTAAACAAGGAAGATTTAATTTTTTTTTCTATTTTTTCGTTGTTCCTATGTTTTACCCGGAGTAAGGTATTACAATGATTTCCCGTAATTTTTATTGTTCCAAATGCTTTCGCCCTTTCGAAATGGGTTTGAATTTTGGTGGTGTTAGTTTTTCGTCATGATTTGGCTATATATGTTATGGTGAAACACACCTTGGACAGGAAGTTAACTGAAGAAGTTCTTGGGAAGTTCATACGAGTTCTTAGAAGTTCTAGAGAGTTCTTTCGAAGATCAATAGAACTACTAGGCAGTTGATATTAGTTAGCAGTTAGCTAAATACTAAGGAGTCAGATTATTGTGGAAGATTACCAAGTTCCTTACATTTTTGCATGCGTTAAGTTGATTAGCAACCGACATAGCACAATTATAACTTTCAGTGCGAAAACTACTCTACAAAAAATAAAAATATATATATATATGTGTGTGTGTGTGTGTGTGTGTGTGTGTGTGTGTGTGTGTTGCCAAGATTATTGTGCACACGAAAACGTTAGTGTAATCAAAAATATTTTAATGGAAAATGTTCTGATATTTTTTCCTCTTTGATACACCGATTTTACGATTTACGAATTTATATCCAGTACTAGATTGGCGGTTAGGTTTTATCATTTAACAGTTAAAATGCCTGATGTTTTTGTGTCTTCAATGCTAAGAAGTTCGTCTCGCGCACTTATCTCTAGTGTATCACTCTTTCCGTTCGTTGTTTTGAAGTCATCTGTTGTTTTTTTTAATAGTATCACCCCGAGCAAGGCGATAACGCCACTGATGTGCAGCGGGGCTACGTAATAGTGTAAAGATTGTAAAAGAGAAAGCCGGAAACCACATCCTAATCAGGGAACAAGGGATAAGCCTCTTAACCTGTTCAATAGACGTGGGTGGAGTGTGAACTGGGCGATAGATAGATCTATCTACTCCAATTGAAAAAAAACAAACAAAAAAAACAAACAAAGTGAGAAAATTGGAAAAAAAAATCCGGAAACCACATCCTAAACAGGGAACAAGGGATGAGCCTCTTAACCTGTTCAATAGATGTAGGTATTGAGTGTGTGTATATATATATATATATATATATATATGTATCTTTGGGAAGTATTTTAAAATCAATGAAATATGATGTAGATGTTTATATATTGTTGTTTTATATTTGTTTTTTATCTTCGATCTATAAAACTAAATTCATTTTCAATCATCATCTTCTATCACGTTTAATAATTCCTTTCTTGTCCCATTATAATAATTTTTTCGTTTTTCTTTTACGTGTTTGCTTTCCCTTGAGGTTTAGTTAATTCATTGCCATGTTTGGATAAGTATTTTTTTTTAATTCATTGACTTAAAGAAATATAAATTATACTGAATAGAGATAAGCGAATAGATATATTTTATTGAAAAAAGAATTTAGTCAGAATAAATCAAAAGACCAGAAACAAAAGTATGTAGAATATTTACTGTACTTGGTTTAGAAATCGTTTGCCTCTTCATATGTTTCATTGAATGTGACGGACATTGAACATTTTTTAGATTTTCTTGTGAACTTAGTTTTTCGATTATGATGACTAAGCGTGTGCAGACAAATTCTGTGATGACTATTGCCCCAAGAGCTTTCAGTTTTCTTTAGCCATTTTCGTATTACACTTCCATTGTTTCACATCATTATAGGCAAGAAAAAGGGACTAAAAAGAGAACAAACTGAAATGACTGAAGAATATTTAAAAGATTGGCTCAGGAAAAAATGGAATCAAATTTTTTAAGAGTCACATTTGACGAAACATGTCTAAAAGAAGTACTACGAGCGAAAAACACGCAAGCACATAATTATATCAGTCAGTTAAGTGCCATACGTGGTAAACGCTTGGGCGATCATGTCTCGAAAGAGACATGACTGACTGGGCAGAAGATTATCCCGCAGTAGGTTGCCATTGCTTTCTGCGGTAGATTGGTTGCCAGCAAAGGCTATAGAACCCAATCTGTCCTATTATTTAACCCATAACTGGAAGGAAGAGACGGTTTAATACCTTTCCCAAGGGTATTTGCGCGTAAGTGAATGCAATGAATTCAACTGGAATTTGAACTCAGCTCCCCGATTTCTCGTTCCGAGTCGATATCCACTGTACCACAACGCACATCCTTATTCTATATATAGAGTGCAGTGGGTAAATTGTCGCCATTTTATAGTTTTAACTCTGCGCATATAGTTGGTTTCACACACTATATTACTGACAGATTTTTGTTTAAGTATCATCTTCAGAGCAAATGAAACTACTATGGATAATCTGACCCTAAATTGACAAAATACGCCACAAAGAATTGAGAGAGATGCTCGGCAGCCTCGACATATTTGGAGAAGACCAAAGAGTAACCAAAAATCTCCATTAGCATCAAAAGGCCTGCACAGAGACAGGTAACGAATTCAGCAGATATACAAAGATAGAAAGAGGCGTAAGACAGGTATGTGTATTTTCACCGGCTCTATTCAACTTGTACAGCGAGACTATTCTGAGGACCCTAGAAGTTATGTCAGAATTCGTCATCCGAGGCCACAATTTAAACAACATAAGGTACGCAGATGATACAGTGCTAATAGCAGACATGGAAAAGAATCTGCAAGACCTCCTACAGAATGTAGCTGAAGAGAGATAAGAAAGGACTACAAATAAACTGCAAGAAAACCGAATGCATGGCCAACAGCAAAAAGAACAGCCCAAAATGCCAAATACAGCTGAGACATACTAAAATCAGCCAGGTACAAAAATTTAAATACCTGGGAGATGTTCTAACAGAAGACGGAAATTGCGAACCAGATATCCGAAGGCGAAATGGCATCGCGAAGGAAAGATTCCAGAAGTTGAGTAAAGTATTAAGAAACAGGACAATTTCGTTAGAAACAAAGAAGAGAGTACTAGCTTGCTATGTGATGTCGGTTCTTCAATATGGCAGTGAATGCTTGACAATATCATCGAAAATGAAGGAAAAACTTGAAGCAACTGAAATGTGGTTCTACAGATAGATGTTGCGAATATCACGGATCGAGCATGTGAGCAATGATGAGGTTTTGGAAAGGATGGAAACGAAACGGAAATTAATAGTGAGCATCAAGAAGAGACAGCTGAAGTTCCTGGGACACACAATGAGAAAGGAGGGCTTGGAGAACCTGATACTAACAGGCCAGATAGAGAGGAAACAGCGGATAACGTATTTGAAGAACCTGATCGGGTGGATGACGGAACGAGGGTTTTGTGGTGTAACAGAGGAAAGATGTAGGAATAGGAAGATGTAGAAAGTCCTGATCGCCTACATCCTGAGAGGATAGAGCACATAGAAGAAGAAAAAGAAGACGACCATAAATTAAGTAAGGCTATCTAAATATAAATTTCTTCCAATCACCCAATAAATAAATACTTTAGAGATTATGATTTTATATAAACTGCAATATTGACTCTAAACGAGTTAAAAAAAACATCTGGAAAGGGCAGCTTTTCACTACCCACAGTTTCTTTAATCTTCTCGTAATCTATATACAATCTGTTATATACACATCCTACAGAAATAATGTCATTTGTTCTGAACAAGACATTGAAGCATAAAACTGAGTCACCATGCTCTGTTAGTATGTCCACACTAACTCTCCTTTTTCTCTCTGAGTCACCTTCTCTCTTTCTCTTTTTGAATATTTATATATGTATTGTCGAATGTATGTATCACTATGCGACATCAGAATTCACTAAAACATTTACTATATATCAAACGCTGTTCTTGATAATGGCTACGATGGTAATTTTTTTTGTGTCTAACGAAAAGATAATGTGATTACACAAACACTCACTGACAAACACACGCAAACACACATATATATATATGTATGTGTATAGTTTGTTTTTATATAGATATATACATCACGTGTATGACTATATTATGTGAAAAAATATATGTGCAGCATGTATTTATATCTTCCTCTCTCTCTCTCTATATATATATATAATTGTATATGTAATTGTAATTTTAAAACTTGCGCGTCTAAAATTTCCCTGCCAATTGAGCGTTCAAAACAAAAAAAAAAAACAAAAAAAAAAAAACAAAAAAAAAAAACACCGAATGTGAGATGAACGAACAGGGAATTTTGGACAGTTTTATTTTCTCATATTACAACCTAATGCGATGAAAATACAAAAATGATATTGTATAATCTTTTTAATAGAAAACGTGAACATATGCGAATTTACCCTACAACTGTTTGAAAGAAAATTCAAAAGAGTATTTTAAATAATTAAACCTTCAGTTATACTTCCGCTGATATCTGAAAGTTTGACAATTCCATCCTTTATTAGGTCTCCATTTACTGAAATTCATCTAAGAACCGCCGTCTGAGATTAAGAAATGAATTACAAAATCATTGCATCACAAAGAACGTTTCATTTACTGGAGGAACCAAAGATATAAATACTTTTTTTTTGTTACAGAACCTGATCATATTCGAGTGATTAATTTGTTGAGATTCTCAAATGATTTTTCCAAATGTTCGTATCAATGATTACTCGATTATACGAGTAGACTAAAGTAGAAAGATGAGAGTGACATTAACATTTTCCAAGGCATTCATCTAGGGTGTGAGAAGATGCTAGGAGAATCAGAGTATATTTCTGTGAAATTTCTTTCCGAAAGTAACCTTGATAATATACCCTGCGCAGATGACGCTCTGTTAAAAGTTAAAGAAGGGAAACTGATATGAAACGAAATAAGTTCGATAAAATAAAAACGAAAGATATGAAAATTAGTTTTACAAAAAAGGAAATCCATGGTTTTTTTAGAAAGTGTCTGACGAAGGTGTGAGTGACACATCAAAATAAAAAAAAATCTCCCAAATCGACTAAATATTAACATCAACCAAACTTCAAAATTAAAATATCTTAACAGGGAAATAACAAATGACAGAAAGAGTGATATAAACTTTCGAAGAAACTTAAGAATATCGAATGTTAATAATCTGAATAATACTTAAGTACAGAGATATTGTATAATAATCTCTGAAAAAAAAAAAATCTATATCCGAGTTTTATGTAATATGTCGTTAAACATTGAAGACTCTCATCACTAAGATAAATGAAGGAATTGCCAAAACCGTAATATATTTCTACCAACGATTGCTAGGAATAGAATTCATCGAATATACACTACCGGCCATAATTATTAAGCAACCCCCAGTTTTTTAAAAGAAATAATGTATTTCATATTATTTTTAGTATTTAATGCCAAGTGGAGAATTCTACATGAAAATAGAATGGCGCTTTTGTTATTGCTTTGCAAAATTTTATAAGGCATAGAAGCAAAGATGAATTCCTCCGAATCAGCCTAAATTTTTATCATTCTTTCATTGATAAAAACATCGATATAGGTAATTATTAAATATTTATAAATTCATTTGAGCCACATATTACTGTGCAGTATTAACAAAAAATCATTCTATTTTCATTTACAATTATTCACTTGGCAATAAATACTAAAAAATAGTATGAAATACAACTTTTATTTAAAACACTGGCGTGGCCTAATAATAATAGCTGATAGTGTATATTTCACGTGGAAGATCATATGGGAAGAGAAGAAAGAACATGATGCTAATAGTCATTAATTTATTGTGGACAATTCCTAAGAAAATAATAAAGAAAACATATTAGAGACTAATTCCTACGTGGTATATCAAGGACAAGCAGTGGAAATCAACAAGTAGCACAAGAAAATACGAATTAATAAAAAGTGATTGCTATATATGATTAAGTTTCGTGAGGACACAACTATGATGTCTTCTCTCGTTAGTGCAATTTTTTGAGCAAATCGAAAACGAAAACTTGACCCTTACAAGTGTAAGTGGTCTCACAAAAACTTTGAAGTCGACATGACTCTGCTTATTTAAGTGAAAATCTTCTCTACATGATTCCATTTAACGTTCCGTCTATATCGATATCGAGCACTGTACAATAAAAAAATTCTCTGACTGCCAAAATATGTTTTATCATTAAAACTACTGAAACAAAGTCTTGGCGCTAAACAACATTACAACTCAACACTATATATACATTACGGAAATCAACGAATTTTAACGAAACTTGGTTATAAGCAACCGACAATTTGAAATGAATTGTTTGAACATTATTTTTTATCGATACTCGTATTTAAGTAGATATTCTGTATTTAATGAAACAGTATTATATATTTAATATTATATATATAATAAAGTTTCATTAAAAACCGAATATCTACTTAAATACGAGTATCGATAAAAATAATGCTCAAACAGTTCATTTCATATATATATATATATTTTTTTTTTTTTCTCAACATATACTGATAAATATAACAGACAATTGATATCTATTATGTTCAATCATGAGACGTTCTAAACATTGTATTTTGACTTTAATTTCAGGTGAAAATAAAAACAAAAATTTCCAACATTTGGGTATTTTTTTTATTATGCTGGTTCTAAACTTTTGGCTCACATGAGCCATCTTCAGAGAGATTCCAGAGACGTTAACAATAAAATACGCCATCAAGACGATTTTGCGTTGACTTTAACATTGCTAGGCAATGATAACAGTCACCGAATAGCAGACGGAGATAATAATAATAATAGACATTCATTTTCTGTTATATTTAACAATATATGTTTAGAAAATTGTCTGCTGCCTCGATACACTATATATATATATATATATATATATATATATATATATATATATATAATTCTCGAGACAGTATTCATTAAAACACTTTAGCCGCAAATTCATAAAATCAGCTATGAAAACTGTAGTAATGTTCTAAAGTGTTTGTAAAAAGAACATTTTTTTTTCATGCTTTAACACGTGCATGACGATGATATTAAAACAAAAAAAATCCTATTTCGGATAATTTTCACTTTTTTATGAACGCTATCAATGTTTCAAAAGTATATTTGAAGCAGGGAAAATGTACAGTAATTTTTAGCATAACAGCTTTCCAGTTAAATTTTTACCGTAACTCACACCCCTGAAGATGATCTCGGAAAGAGGTTGAAAATGCCTTTGTACCTTAAGAAATGAACAAAAATATCTGTCAACGTTACAGCTCATTTCTGACATCTTTTGACTGTAATACGCGAAAAATTATCCGTGAGTATGTTTAAAATTTGTAAAATCTGACATGTTTAAAAGAAAATTTGCTACCTAAATGCACAAATATATATATATATATATATATATATATATATATATAGATATAGATATGTGTGTGTGTGCGCGCACGCGCGTGTATTTAAGTATGAGCATGCCTACGCGCGTGCGAATGCGTGTGCGTGCTAATTATAAAAAAAAATATGGGAAACTTTTATTTTCAGACATTTTGCCAATGGATCGATGTAATAAGAAAAATAATTTTATTCTAACACAACTTCATTAGCAAGAAGAGAAAACGTGATTTTCGTCAAGCATGAAAACGTGTCAATTTTACTTTAACTGTATTGTTTCAGAAACTAGATTTTAACTAATTGCAACACAGTTTTTAAATTGCTATTCTTAATTAACTATCTTCACATGCATACAGACATACATATATACATTTTTCTAAATTTATTTGTTTAACGTTATTTTAATGGGTACTTATATTGTAGTAGATGTTTTGTTCTTATTTATTTAACATATTTATTCATCTTCATCTACCGGCCAGGATATTTCCTCCAGCAGGATTCGAAACTGCATCTCCAAGTAGGAACCATCATTAGATCTGACTTGCCTTGAACTCTAGGTCACTTAGTACCTCCTGAGCAAACAAAGCCAGACTAGTGTTTTTGAACACATATATTCTCGTTTCCCGAAATATGCATTTGTCATATCTAGTCGGGTGCTCCTGTTATCCACCTGGTGCTCCTAGACAAAATCAAAGAGAGAATCTGTAATATAATCGATCATGACTTAGCAGCACAGATACAGTTACTTTCTTACCGTCGCAAAATGGCTTCCCTGTGTCACTTCTACAAATACTTTCACGGCTTCTGCTTTTTTGAACTTACCTCTCTTTTGCCCCTTATATATCAATTCACTCGAATTAAAATATTAGCAACTACGTCCCAACATTTTACTGTGAAAGGAATAAAAGATAAACGCAAATTCTACTCCAGTATTTTCTTTTCTTGCACTTCCGCCTGTGTAATTCCCTTTCGTTTACTTGCTTCCCAGACAGCTGCAATCTTCAGGAGTTTAAATGTAAAGTCAATCGTCATCTTCTATCTTATTGATTTGCATCCGCTCGCTCATACTCCTTTCTTTGTCCACGCCACTCTCATCAGTATTCTCCTTCTTCTCTTACCCACTTCCTGACTCCCACTTTAGACTGTCATTCTTTCTCATAACTTTCCTCCTATGTAACCCCCTGCAAATCAGTGGCAGTAGACTGGCTTGCTTGAGGCGATATGATTATGAAAAAAAAAAAATCTGTCCTGTTACGACTTTTGTCTGATCAGGATGTCCTACGTGTCCGAGAGATCAAGACACGTGAGATATAATGATGGTTTCCCATAGGGTACGTAGGTTCGATTCTTCCCGGAGGACGCATGTCTCTCTGACAAAATATCTCGAAATATGTAGATCAGTAAATATAAAAAAAATATTTTTTTTTAATTATATTTTCATATAATTGTATTCCACCTTTTTTATTTAATTCAAAATTAGTACAAAGATATTTTGAATTAATGTTGTGAATGTTTCCTCTATACAACTTTTTTGTATTTTATTCAATATTTTTCCATTTCTTTTTAAAATATCAGTTAAGTGCCATACGTGATACACCCATGGGCGATTATGTCTCGAAAAAGGAGAAGTTTTTATTGTAATAGGTTGCCATTGTTTTCTGCGGGAGACTGGTTGCCTACCAAGGCCCTTTAACCCAGTGTATACTGCTATTTAACGCATAGTTGGACGAGTTTTGATCTTTCAGAAGTGTATTTGCGCTTTAGTGAATGCAATGAATTCTCCAATTTCGCGTTTCGAGACTTTATTGCATCAAAACGGACATCATGTCTTCAAGTATATTATCGGAAATTTCTATAAAATGAAAATGTTCCTATTTGTTTTTCTATTTGTTTGTTTAAAATCTAGGGTTTTAATTCATTTAAATGTATACCTTTTAAAATTTTGCTACGTGTGCCGTGATATTATTTGCTCTTAGGGATGCCTTTGCTTAAAAAGTTTGAAAAACACTGGGCTAACTAATAACGTAGATCGGTCTCATTAGCCTTGGAATGCTACCTGTCTAGGAAAGGGAATCTTTGAAAGTCAGACATTACAAAATCAATATCTTTCCAAATGATTTATGGTAATGCATAGAAAGTTTTTTAAAAAGTATATAGAGATTAATGTTTGTTTTCGTTCACAAGTGACTACTCATCTAGAATTAACTTCGTAGGAATTAAACTTTACGTAATAAGTATCAATGAGGAGAATAAAACAGCAAAGCAAGTTTAAATTTCGGCCCAATCTAACACGTTGCCTTTTACAAAAATGCCTCTGAGAAAGACATCAATCCATTTCGGAACTATTAAAATTTGTATTAAATAACAGCATAGACTCATATAGTTAAACCAGAACATACGACAGACATCAAAACTTGTGGACGTTTTTCTGAATACGCTATACTTTCTACGTAAAGCTGATGCTACAGACAATGATAATCGTATCCCTGAAGAAAATAACTTCCTTGATTTAATTTATTTGACTTTTTCTTTCTTAACATATATTATTTAAAGATTATACTAAGATTCGATTTTTCGCCGTCTTTATTTTCATTTTATTTAAATTTCATTTCTATAATCTTGTTGATCAAAATGGCGGTGCATCTGACTTGCACATATTGTTTACTGATAAAGAAAGATGAATCTCTTATCGCTCAAAATAAACTTAGCGATACATAGAACTCTAGCAAAAACAAAGACTGGGTTATCTCCCTTTATTTTAATTTGCTACTGCTTCAATTTTCTTCTGAAATTTTTTTCATGTTTTATTCTCTCTCCTCTATTATTTTATTTCCCGACATCTTTGCTTTACCATTTCTTATCAGCTATACTGGCTTACAAGCAACGTTTTTATTTTTATTTTTTATATTAAACAGTCTTAAGTCATCACTCAATTCTTTGATGTAAGAAAAATTTACTTTACTGAAATTTTCATTTTCAGATAGAGGTCAGTGGAAAAGCAGAAAACTTAAAACATAGATGTGTAAATCTATATCTTGTCAAAAATGCGATGCATGATTCAGTATCCAGAACTTAATAAAACTTAATTTTAACAATAGAGAAAATGCTGCTATCTAGGTTATATATGTCGTAAATCCGAACAAAAAGAAAAAAAGGAATCGGAGGTGAATCGTAAGGGATTCTATTAATATTACATAGTAACACTGCTCCAAATATAGGGCTCAATGTAATTAAATTTATTTATTTACATGTAAGAAATATTGAGCCAATACAAATGAGGAATTTTTTTTTTAATCATATCACCACAAGCAAGGCGGTAACGC
>JBBBDQ010000303.1:4405000-4492500 GCA_037127315.1 Ascarosepion bandense | reverse complement strand
TGTGATATAGAGATTCGATGGCATATATGCCAACACGCCTTCGGATCTCAGCCAAGAATGCATTCCAGAAGCCTAATAGAGTACTGAGAGACAGTTCGGAAAAAAAAAAAGAAAATAAAAAAAAAGATATTATTGGATTGTTACTGGAGGTCTGTTCACCAATATATCAGCAAATTCGGGATAATTTCTTCAAAGATGAGAGGAAGACTGGTGGAAACAACAGAAATATGGTTCTACAGAAGGATGCTGACATGGATAGAACAGAAGGTTTTGGAGAGGATGTTAACTCAAAGAAGACCGATAATTAACGTCAGGCAAAGACAGCTGAAGTCTCTGGGATATGTAATGAGGAAGAATGACTTGGAGAATTTGATACTCAAGGGACGGAGAGAAGGAAGGAGCAACAGGGAAAATCAAAGAATGTTATATTTGATGAACTTGAGCAGATGGGTGGTGGAGCAGTGTTTGGGAGGGGTAACAAAGAGAAGGAACATTGGAAAGGGTGTAAAGAGCTACAAAGAATAGTGTGAAATGGATAGCCTTGATTTCCAATGCTCTGAAGGGACACAACACACAGAAAAAGAAGACTGGACGGGCGATGAGCTCTCATCAATTTGTAGTTAAGCTGGCTAGATATAACCGCAAATTCTATGCTAAAAGCTTAGTTTCTCGCACCTCTCAAAAGAGACATGATTGAATGAACAGAAAATTTTATCAGAGTAGGATTCCATTACTTTCTACGGTAGACTGGTTGCTATACTGAACCCAATCTATCCGGTTATATAACCCATAGCTGGAGTGAGAAGCGACGGATTAATAACCTTCACAAGTAAGTGAATTCAACTGGAATTCGATGTCGGCCGTCTAATATCTCCACCCGAGCCGATACCCTGCACCACAACGCACATCCTAATAATATTTCAGAGTCAGTCAGTTAAAGTGCCATACGTGAAACACGCTTGGGCGATTATGTCTCGAAAGAGACATGACTGACTAGGCAGAAAATTATCTACCAGTAGGTTGTCTGCGGTAGACTGGTTGCCGACCAAGGCTATAGAACCCAATCTGTCCTGTTATTTAACCCATAACTGGAAGGAAGAAACGGATTAATACCCTTCCCAAGGTTATTTGCGCGTAAGTACATGCAATGAATTCAACTGGAATTCGAACTCGGCTCCCCGATTTCTCGTTCCGAGCCGATATCCACTGTACAACAACGCCGCATAAAAATGAAGTCGGTTATGTGTGTCAGTGTGCATGTGTAGACACATTAAATATACAATTTCCTGTGGTGAGATATATTTAATTTCATGTGGGCAGTTGATTTTGTATAATAATTGCTTCAATTTTTTGTTGTCTTTCCTTGTGTCGGTCGCTGCAGATTATTATCTACTAATATTTATCTAATGTTGATAGTTATATTTGTGTTATTCGCGTATATCTGCACGAATTCTACAGTTTCGACATGTGATATGTCAACCTACGAGGAAGTGTGTTATATGTCTACCGGTGCAAATAATGAATGCTGTGATTTCATTAATAATTCTGGAGATTCAAAGGTCATGAAATTTCAGAAAACATTTTTATAAATGAATATTTTTGAGGACCTGTGACGTTGATCATTTCTAAGTTAAATATTTTTGACTTTTTTTTATGATAAATTATGAATCTAATTTAGTTGTTAGTAATATTGAAGAAAATTTATCTTCGTATTCTATCTGTAATTGCTTTTTCATCCTGTTCATAATAAGAGTGCGTCAGTTTACGATAGACAAAGTTCAGGGTGTCTTTATTTCTGCTTTTATTAGCGTGATGTCTTGTTATTTTTATGTATTTACTTAATGCTAAATTTATTTCTTCGTCGAATAATGCGCTTGGTAATTCATTACATTTTTAGAACGCCTAATTTGTATTTATGTAAGATCTTGGATATTTTTTTTAATGTGAAAGCTCAAAAGCAAAAATATTTATATTTGAAGTAAATTATTATGTATATGCGTCTAATTTGACAATGTTATCTATTGAGCCCTTTGACAAAAAATCTGTTAAAAATAGCAACTCAATTTATGAGCCTCGAGGTTTTCATTTATCAATTAAGTTCAATATAGTTCTTGTAATCGTACGTTATGGTACAGTGAATATCGTCTCGGAACGATAAACAGAGGAGCCGATTACGAATTCCAGTTGAATTTATTGCATTCACCTACGCCTAAGTACCATCGAGAAAGATATTAATCCATCGCTTCTTCCTCCAGCTATGGGTTAAATAGCAAAAAAGATTGGATTCTATAGGCTTGATTGGCAACCACTCTACCGTAAAAAGTAATGGCAACTTACTGCTGGAAAATATTCTGCCTACTCAGTTATGTCCCTTTCGAGATATGATCGACTTATCGTGTATCACGTATGGCATTTAATTGACTGAATCAAACACTAAAGAGATGTATTGGTTTTGAATAAATGTTCGATGGTTTTATTTTTAAAATAACGATAAATTTTAATACAATTACGTCTCCCAGGTGTGAGGTCTTCAAAATAAGGAAAAATGTTCCGAAACCTATATTAGTTAGATTGCTAAAGAAATTATTAAATATTATCTAATTTCTTTAAGATAAGCGATGTGATAGATACCGGCTGCAGTCACTCTCTCATCGGCGTGATGTGGCTTCCCTGTGCCTCTTCTATAAATACTTTCACGGCTTCTGTTCCGATGAACTTAGATCACTATTGCTCCCGATGTATGAATTTGCACGAGATACTAGATTCGCAACTAGGTCCCACCCTTTTACAGTGAAACAGATAAAATGCAACCGCAATTTCTACTCTAACAGCTTTTTTACTAGATAGCTACAATCTCCAGGAATTTAAATGTAAGGTCAATAGACACCTCTTATCACACTAACTCGCATCTATTCTCTCAAACACTCTTCCCATCTACCCCACCGTCATCCACGGTATCCTCATCCTTCTATCACCCTCCTCCCGACATTTCCTATAACTAACCACACTTTCTCATCAGTTTCCCCTATGTAACCCCCTGGCGCAATAGTAGCAGTGGAATGCCTTGCTTGGTTAAATGATTAAAAAAGAAATAAAAAATAAAGCCGAATATTAGGCGCTGCTGTTGTTAGAAGTTAACATTTGCATAGCAAGGTATTAACAATGGATGGCTTATCTGGGATTCTCGTGGCAATAAACAATACAGTATTTTTTGTTGTTGTTCTAACCCTTTGTATCTGTAACAAGCTGATTTATCAACCTTCATTTGTGACATCTAGCAATACGTATCATATCTATGGCTATCGTCATAGAAATGTCCACTGGGTGTTATATTTTGAGACAGCGAATTCTTTCAAATGTAGATATCTGAGTCAGATTGTTATTTGGGCCAGGCAAACGACAGATCATTTCCTAATAAATGTCAAGTACATATACCACTCAAGTCGCTATAATGATTTATTTCTTCAGCATAGGATATTGTATATTTTCATACTTCCTTTACGTATAGTGGAAGCTGCCGGTAATTGATGTCTATCCTGATTTTTGTGTTTTACTGTTAGATAAATTATGATTTACATATTTTATTAACATATCTATAGTAAATAAAAGAATTTGTTTTTTGTTTTTTTAACATTACATGTAAGCTACTGATCTTTCTTAGTGGGGCAGTAGATATCGGCTCGAAACGAGAAATCGGAGATCCGAGTTCGAAATTCAGTTGAATTCCTCGCATTCACTTAGGCGCAAATACACTTGTGAAAGGTATTAATCCATTTCTTTCCCTCCAGTTATGGGTTAAATAACAGGAATAATTGGGTTCTATAACCTTGACTGGCAACCACTTTACTGCAGAAAGTAATGGCAACCTACTGCGGGATAATATCTGTCGTCAGTCACGTCTCTTTTGAGAAATGATTGCCGAATCGTGTATCACGTATGACGCTTTACTGACTGACTGATTGAGGAAAAGATATAATGAAAGGGATTCAAGAAGATAGAAGATGGGAATTGATGGTGCATTTAAATTTTTGTATATTATAACCATCAGGGTAGCAATTAGACGAAAGAGAGTTCCACAAGTTTAAAGATTAAGATATCTATAGTAAATAGGAGACTGTTTTTTTTTTTAAACATTACAGGTAAAATACTGATCTTTCATTCTGGTGCAGTTGATATCGACTCGAAACTAGTAATCGGAGAGCGGAGTTCTAAATTCTGTTGAATTCGCTGCATTCAATTACGCGCAAATACCCTATATTAATCAGTCTTTTCTCACTCCAGTTACTCTGATTGGGTTCGACAACCTTAGTTGGCAATCAGGCTGTCGCTGAAAGTATTGGCAGCCTACCGCGAGATGTGCGTTGTGGTACAGTGGATATCGCCTCGGAACGAGAAACCGGGGAGCCGAGTTCGAATTCCAGCTGAATCCATTGTATTCACTTACGCGCAAATACCCTTGCGAAAGGTATTAATTCGTCTCTTCCTTCCATTTATGGGTTAAATAGCAGGACAGATTGGGTTCTATAGCCTTGGTCGGCAACCAGTCTACCGCAGAAAGCAATGGCAACCTACTGCGGGATAATCTTCTGCCCAGTCAGTCATGTATCTTTCGAGACATGATCGCCCAAGCGTGTATCACGTATGGCACCTAAACTGACTGACCGCGAGAAAATCTTCAGACCGTTCAGTCATCTCTCGAAAGAGACATGGATGGCAATTAACTAACTGACTGACTGACATTTCGTTTAAGTTAATTTTTTGTTTTTGTTTTTACAATAAGGTTCACGCCTGACAGGGATCGGGAACCGTTCGCGACAAAGCGTTATGTTAAGGGATAGTTTATATGTATAAGAAGAGAAGATAACGGTTAACTCTAGCCTAGAACAGGTTAAGATTTTCATGATCGAGGAAACATGCACGTGGGAGCCTGTTCCACAAGGCTACTGTTCGGGTGAAAAAATTGATAGAGTGAAACATCTCGCCGATGGAATACGTAGGGAAAGCGGGTGGTTTGCTACTATGTAAGTGGCATGGCGGCTTCTAGCCGTGAAAATAAACATGGAAGAACCAAAATATATAGTTCGTCCGAGCACTTTTCACAGCGATAGAGCAGTGGGAGACTCGCATATGAGTTTGAAGGTGGAAAGTAATTCTTCTCTAAAAATCCTCGGAGACACTTTTGAATTTTGTCATGACAGGGCTGCTCCCGCCTAAATATGGAAACAATACATTATTTTCTAAAGGTAGAAGACATTGTGAGAAGTCATGTACTTACAGGGAATTCATCATTTTAACTTTGTCTTTAGCGATGAGTCCTATATAAGCGTTCCACTTGAGTTTTGAGACCCAATATTGAATCTTCCCGCGGAGATATCCTTTTACTGTAATTAGTGCCTAGAAGGGTTTTTTTTATACATGTTTTTAAACGTTTTACCCCAAGAAAGGCGTATTTCCACTGATGCGTATGGAGCAACATAAGAGAATAAAAGTTTAGTGGGGCGGAGTGCGAAGAGAAAGACGAATCAGTTACAGGGGATGTCAGAGAAAGTGTAAGAGAAAGATGGGAATACAGGTGTGATGACAGTTTCGAAGGTAGAGGGGAAAAAAGGAAAAGAAACTACACGGGGTGATGCAGAAATGACGAGGGAAGGATTGGGGTCAAGTGGATAAGAGATAGGAATTGACATTGCATTTAATTTCATGTGTGTTGCAGCTGTTAGGAAAGCAAGTATACAGAAGGCGAGAAGTATTGGAGTAGATAGACTAAACTATCGCCCGGTTCACACTCCACCCACGTCTATTGAACAGGTGAAGAGGCTTATCCCTTGTTCCCTGTTTAGGATGTGGTTTCCAGCTTCTTCTTTTCACTATTTTCCTTATTTTTTTCAATTGGGGTAGATAGACTAAACTATAGCATGTGAAGAGGCTCATCCCTTGTTTCTCTGTTTAGGATGTGGTCTCCGGTTTTCTCTTTTCCAATCTTTTCACTCTTACGTAGCCCCCTGCACATCAGTGGCATTATCGCCTTGCTCGGGGTGATATGATTAAAAAAAAAGTGCGGGAAAAGAAGCTGAGGGTGTAGAATTTTTGGCTGAATTTGGTAGATTTAACGGCAAAAGAATGGGACCTTCTTGTCATTCTGATGCTCGGGTAAATTTTTGTGAAGGGGGAACCAGTGACGTAAATTCATCGGATCAGAAATCATGAAAATATTTGTAGAAGAGACTACAGTAATCTTATATCTCTACACATATATCCGTTTGCTTTCTTAGTATGTTCTAAATGTCTGCTTTGTTAATAAGAGTTAAACAGTTATTTTTTATCAAAGTTGCACGTTCGTTAATATGTCCTATGTAGATTAAGTGATTAATGAATATTTTCAATAATATGATTTCTTAAACGTTATCTTTAAATAAAGTTCTAGTTTCAGTGTTATGAGATTTAAAGAGGTTCATATGCCGTTAAACTAACTCAACCATGCACATGAATTAAACTCGCTACTAGTGTGGTGCATTGGATATCGACTCGGAACGAGAAATCTTTGAGCCGAGTTTGAATTGCAGCTGAATTCATTGCATTCACTTTCGCGCAAATACCCTTGGGAAAGGTATTAATCCGTCTATTCCTTACAGGTATGGATTAAATAACAGGACAGATTGGGTTCTATAGCCATGGTCGGCAACCAGTCTACCGCAGAAAGCAATGGCAACCTACTGCGGGATAATCTTCTGCCCAGTCAGTCATGTCTCTTTCGAGACATGATCGCCCAAGCGTGCACCACGTATGGCACTTAACTGACTATGTTGGCATCTAAATCACAACGCTTTATCATTGAAATAGATAAATGTAAAGGTCACTTCTACTATAATAGTTTCTTTTCTCGCTCTTCCTACTTGTGGTACTCTCTTCCGTTTACTATCCTGAATGTTATAATCTACAAAAATTTAAATGCAACGTCAATTACCATCTTCTTGAATCCCGGTTATTATATCCTTACCTCAACCAGTCTGGCAGGTGACATATGTGATAGACGTTTCGGCGATCATATCTCGAAAAAGACATGACTGGCTGAGCAGAAATTATTTCGCACTAGGTAGCCATTACTTTCTAAGGTAGAGTGGTTACCAGGCAAGGCTATAAAAATCTAATTATTCCTGTTATTTAACCCATAACTGGAGGGAAGAAAGGGATTAATGCCTTCACCAAAGATATTTGCGCGTAAGTGAATGCAAGAAATTCAACTGCAATTTGAACACGGCTCTCCGATTTCTTGTTCCGAGCCGATATCCACGGCACCACAACGTGCAATAGCAGCGTTCCCGCTTTGCTTTGGTTATTATGAGTGGATTTTTTTAGAATATTATTCCGTATAATATCGTTATTCTTAAAAAAATGTGTTTCAAAATATAATTTCAACAAAATTATAGAATAAAACAAACATAGCACTGCTTCTTTTAATTATGTTCACACAATCATGTATATGAACAAAAGCTGAGTATCATTTACCATGTATTCAATTATGAACAGCATATACCATATTCTTATTTCAAATCTTCAATGAAAATTAAAATTCGGCTTAAATGGCCCATAAGGTGTTGATATACCGTTAAACATATAAGTAATCTAAACTTATTTATAAATAGAATATTGTGTGTGTGCGTGTGTGTCCGTTACCAAGAGACTCCGAAACGGCTGAACTAATTTTCTTGAAAATTTACAGTTTTACTATAAGCGTCTGCGAGTGTTCTTAGTTAGGTTTTGTGTCGAAGTACCCCCGATAAATATTGAAAATCGATAATTGAAAAAATTGGGTTATAGAAGGAGTGGTCCGATTTTAATCAAATTTGATACACTCCTAGACAAAGACATGAGAAACGATATTCAGAAGTGTCAATGTTGCAGTTCTTACAATAGTGCAGAAAATCAATAATATATATATATATATATATAAAAGGTAAGATGTTTGTGTGTGTGTCTGTTTATCTGCCTGTCTGTCCTTTATACAAATCCACAATTTTTATCCGATTCTCACCAAACTTCAAAATTTGACTTTCATCCATTCATTTTTCTTTCAGTCTACGGCTTCGCTTTAACTGGAAACAACTATTGTTTTTTAGTCTTTCGTGCCAACGTCCAAAGAGTCTGAGCTCCAGGAACATGGGTTAGTTTTAAAGCTTTCATTACACCCGAGCAACACCGGGCTGTACTGCTAGTTAATAAATAAATGTAGAGGTAAGAAGAGTGAGAGAGTGATTGATTTTGAAGTGGAAGTTTTATCTTCGACATCTGTTTATTTTACGTGACATAAAAGACAGAAGAAATTCAAGCCAACACCTTCACTTATGATCAGCTGTAATACAATATGTAATATTTCATCACGCTGTTATTTTAGAAAATGAAGGTCTCTCAAACTTCCGGCCACAACACAACATATGCGAATATTTTACAAGATATCGTTAGCCTCAGTTGTCTTTAGTGAGGCAATTAAAACAGAAATCACGATTGACTACGTTAAGTAATTGCACTTCCAATTATTTTATCGCTACACTACTTATTCTCCTGACGTACTTATGTTTCACAATAACATATTAGAGCAAGACAACACAGCATCTGTTGATATGTCACGGCGAGTGTTACTTCGATGGACGTTAGTAATCAGGAAACAAAATTCAAAACTGTTGCATATAATCACATATTAGATAAATATGTTCTTTTACTTTTATGTGCCATGTTCTTTCAGGACATAGGCGATCATGGCTTTCCACATATCCCTATCCCTGATGGCTCTTAGCACACTTTCTCCTGTTGCCCCATGCAACACTCGTTCCGACATCCACTGTTTTCCCCTGTATATTTCCCCTCTATCTGGCCTGTTAGAATCAGGTTCTGTAACCCCTCCTTCCTCATTGCATGTCCCAGGAACTTTAGTTGTCTCTTCCTGATGCTCAGTATTAATTTTCTTTTCGTCTCCATCCTTTCCAAAACTTCGTTATTGCTCACATATTCGGTCCATGATATCCGCGGCATCTTTCTGTAGAACCACATTTCAGTTCCTTCACAGTTAATATATATATATATATATATATATATATATACACACATCAGAAAATATAAAATAAGAGAAAACGGAAGAGAAGAATATATCCCTATAGAGTCAAGTAATAACTCGACTAATTGTCACTGAAATACTTATATATAACACCGACCAATGATTGCTGGTGTCCAGTTTTTGGGATCTCTTCCACATGCTAGTCTCTTCTTATTGGTTGGCCGAAACAAAGGCTTACAGGGAAACTTGTAAAATTTTTCAAAGTCATAATAACAATAGAATAACTATTTTCATTCAGAATTATTCACTTGGCAATAAATACATCATTTAAAGAAAAACCTGATATGCCTAATAATTATAGCCGGAAGTGTGTGTGTGTGTGTGTGTATATATATATATATATTTCGCTGAGGAAAAATCACACACACACACACACACACTTTATATATATATATATATATTGAGTATGTCCACACCAAGGGTTATGTGTGCACCTAAATAAAGCCTGATAAAATTTATCTATAAATTCAAGTAAAAAAAAATTAAAAGTTATAACATATTTGATACAAGGCTACCTATTTAAACTTATATGATATCACAGTGAAATGAAGGATATTTTTAGATCAGGAAAATGTGTAATATGTCTTCAGTTTACTTTGGAAATTTAATGGATTTTATCTCCTGCTATTTCCTATTTCAATTCTTCTCGTCTTCTTACCGTATCCTTACAGAACTTAGCTGATCATGTCTCTCCCCTATTTCCTATTCCTTGCAGCTCTGTATATATGCATTTTTGGTAACCACTTCTAAAGCTTATTCCGCCGTCTATTTACTCAAGCTCACTAAGTAGGTCATGCATTGTTTTCTTCTATCAATCTTGCCTGTTAATATCAAATCCTCATTATCAACTGCCTGTTCATCATATTATGTATAATTGTTTTTTCGTTTCCACTTATGAAAAAAACATTGATTTTCTTGCGTTTGGTGCATGGTATTCTCAGTATCATTCTGTAGATTCATTTTACTGTTGATCATTTATTTTCTTTGTAATAGAATATCTTATAGGAGGACTGATAACTGCTGAGTAATTTTTCTTTTTTCTAATATCCTAGACGGTAAAATACACTTTTCATTAGATTTTTTGTTAAAATTCCGTGCTGATACGAATTATTTTTTTCTAATAATTTTTTAACTGTTTTTATTTTCATATTTATTGCTTTACTATTGCTTTTTCGACAGATATATTGTCCTGACTTAATCCGTTGTACATTGAATTTCTTTATAAGAGAGGATGCAGGAAAAATTGCTCAAAAATTAGAAGTGGTTTTGCATTATTCCCTGATGAAAACCTGTTTACAGACGGTTCGAAGCGCTGAAAATAAAGCAATAACTTAAATGACGATACTTTGATGTATTTGTTCTGGCTTCTGATTTTAAAAAAAATTGTTTTGTCGCAAACCATAATCATAATAGTAATCTTCCTTTCTCTCTACATAAAATCACCTCGCAAATAGCCATTTTTTTTCTTACATTTCCTTCGAAGGAATTAGACGAAAACGTAGCCACTACTTGTGACGTGTAAACATTGGACACAAACAAGACATAATAAGTACTTTACTAAAAAGGGCATAGTTGAAAAACAAGGCTAATTTTGAGTATTGTTTTCATTCTTAAAACCTTTTTCACCAAAAATATATCGTCGTTCGATTGGAAATTGATTCCCGTCGTATTAAGTGCTTACGAGATTCTACTAGAAGCCTATTAATATTTCGTTAATTCCTCCCTTAAGTACATCTAAATTTTTTTAATAGCCACTTTTTTGTTTTTGTTTTGGGGAACTTTTGCTGTATCGTTAAAAGAAACATCTGATTTAATTCCGTTTTAATCATTACACCCAAAAGTAAGACGGTAATGCTACCGAGATGCAATGTGTAAGAGGATCCTGAATTAGCAGCTCGAATGCAGTCACTTTCTCACCGGCTCAATGTGGCTTCCCTGTGTCTCTGCTACAAATAATTGCACGGTTTTTGTTCCGATGAACTTAGCTCTATGGTGCCTGCTATGTATGAATTTATTCGAGCCACAAGATTAGCAACTACGTCCCACCCTTTTACTGTGAATCTAAATAAATGTAAAATAACTTCTACTCCCACAGCTTCTTTTCTCGCACATCCCGCCAATGTCACTTTCTCATAAATTTCCTCCTATGTCACCCCCACTGCACCAGTGGCAGTAGACTGGCTTTCTTGGGGCGATATGATTAAAAATTAATAAATAAAAGGGGGATAAATATATGCTCTTGTTCAAAATATTTTCAAATATCGTGTTTCTGCAAATACATGTAAATAATAAGAAACTTTCTACAAACAACCAAATTAATTTCGAAAAATCGTGATTGTGCTTTCAGAAAAGATAAACGCAATTTTGTGATCGCATAATGTGGAAAGAAGACAAAAAATAACTCTAAGCATATTGCTGAAAAGATAAGCATAGTAAGGCACCGAGTAACCTACTTGAAAACTGCGTGCAAGTAGAAGAAACAGTAAATAACAGAAAAATAAATATGCATCCTTAATTAAAAAAGGTTTTGAAAGTAAGTCCGCGATGAGCCGTGATTGGTTGACTTAATAGGGTGTTATCCGTTATAGGGAAGTGTATTTGTGTGTTGAAACTACTTAACTTGATTTGGTCTTGTTAGTAGTTAGCTTACTATAAGAATGGTATAAAACAAGAAAATCAAATTGTGTATAGAAACATATATATATATATATATATATATATATATATATATATATCAACGTTTTTAACAAATAAAAGTAATGTCTTTTGGTTGGTACAAAGGTCGTTAAAATGTTCATAGCAGTAATTGCCGAAAAAAGTTTGTGCGTATGTATGCGTGTGCGCTCGTTTGTTAGGAGTATCTTTGAAGTCTCCGCTCAGTCCATTCAGGTAAGTGGCTCAGTGAACAGTGAAGAAGAAGATGAGAGAAAAAGGAGAGGCAACATAATACGATCGCATGACGTGGTCAAGTGACTTAATTCTGTTCGTATTTTCTCAACTGGCGATGCTTCCTGTGTCGTCCATTTTTTTTCGTCTTCGGGGCTCCGAACAAGTCATTTGGGAATTCACACCCGGATTTAATTCTGGGCTACCCATTGGACGATAAACAAAATTCATGTCGGCTCGCGAAAGGGGTCCGTAAAAGGAATTTGATTATTTATTTTTGGTTTTCCACCAGAACATCTGCGTGGAGCCCAGATGCGCAAAAACCAGTTTTGGTGATTTGCTATCGGGACCTCTGAGGGCAAACATCCGGTCCCTCGCTTGCTCGGTATCACCACAACGCCTTAAGAAAAACGTTTTAGAAATGGTGAAAGAAAAAGACAATGACAGGCAGATAGGGAGAAAGATAAAGAAAGAGAATGACATATTGAAGCCTTTTAATACATAAATAGCAAAAATTTAAAAATTTAAAATATATATGTATATATATATATATATATATATATATCCATCCCGACAAAATACTAAATGTGGAAGAGCGTACAATGCGAACTATGAACGGGTATCATCGAAATCAAGTAAGTACAGATGATTAAGTGAAGTTTTCCTATGAAGTGTTCTATCAGCGGAATAAAAATGAAAGATATTAATCATATTAATCGAAATAATAAAATATGATATCCTACAGCTAAACAAAGTATTAAGAAGCTAGCAAATTTATTATCAATGTCCCATCATGTCCGTGAATTTTGAACAATTTTCCCACAAAGCAAGAGCTGCATTAAGATAGGAAAATATACTTCTACATGAGGATGATAAAAATGCCATACACAGAACAAATTTGTAACGAAAAACTTTTGGGAAAATAAGAAAACAAAATTTAAAAATGGACTTAGAATCACAAAGAGAAATTTCTGGAACATATAATACGGACAGACGGATTGTGGAATTTGACAATCAAATTTCATATTGAAACAAGATAGGCAGAAGATTGATTAGAATTATTTGTTTTTTTACGGTTTATCAACCTTTTTCATGTTATTTAAAAGCAGAGAATATTTTTAGATTGTACGCAATTGAATATAACGAACCTTTCGACGATTCGATTTCCAATTCCGAAGCATTTTCTGTTACACCAGACAGGAAACTGCTTTACTTCGGAGATCGTATGATGAAAAGTGTTTCAAAGTGATATGGCCGCAAGCCCGAGACAAAGAGGCAGACAATAACCTAATTAGCATTAATAGATGACAGAAGAGAGATAATGCTACTAGGACAACATTTACTTAGAACAAAAAACATATATTGTCAGGATCCCCCGCTGTTCATCTCACTGTTCTTGACAGGCTCCGAAGGAGAATCAGTAATGAGATAGGTACCAACTTGGCGGCTCGCCTCCAGCCGCTTTCTCACCGACAGGATGTGGCTTCCTTCTGTCTGTTCTACAGATATTTTCATGGCTTCTGCTCCGACGAACTTAAGTCAATGGTACCCCTTCCACAGGAGTTTACTCGTGCAACCAGGATGGCAACTGGGTCCAACCCGTTCACAGTTAGATCAACCGAATGCAGACGAAAATTATACATCATCAGCTTTTTTTCTAGCACTTCCTGCCTGTAGAACTGTCTTCCATAATCTTGCTTTCCTGACGGCTGCAACCTCCAGGAATTTAATTGCAATTTCAATACCCATCTCATTAACCACTTGATTTCAGTTCTTTCTACATCGTCCTGTATATATTTTCCTTTCTCTCTACCTTTGCAACTGTAATCACACCTGTATTCCCATCCTTTTCTTGCTCTTTTCTTTGACAGCCCCCGTAACTGGTTCGTCTTTCTCTTTAATCTCCTCCTATCTAATCTTTTACCCGTATGTAGTCCCCTGCACATCAGTGGCTTTACAGAATTGCATTAGGTGAAACGATTAAAAAGATTAATTTCTAGACAGCGACGGTCGCTAAAAGTCAGGCCTAGATGGAATACATATAATAATAATAATAATAATAATAATAATCTTTTTTGTTACATAACGTGGCATTTTCTCAAAACATAACTACATGGTCGTTAGCACTATTCCGGTATATACTAGAAATTTCCTTTATTATTAATCTGATTTATATTGAGAGATGATCGGTCTGATTTTCTCTACCTGATCATCGATTTGATGACATTTACAAAGTGTGTGAATCCCTGGTATTGGACCCGAACAAATAAATGAACAATGACCAGTAATTGAGAAAATATGTGTACTAACGTAAGGATACAGACTTGAATGAAGATTAGTAGTCCAGCAATGCGGGTTAGTAAAATGTATATGTACAAGTCTCTCGAAGTAAAGTCGTAGTATATTGAGTTATGTCCGCGTCGGAAGCTGACGGGTATTGCGTAATAATCTTCTCTATGATTAGAGCATAGAGCTACTATGTACTGATTGCTAATCTCTCTCCGGACTTTCGTATTCTCCAGATAACTCTCTGTGAAAACGCGGTATTCGGTATTTATTTACCCCCACCCCATTACCACCACAAGGCAAAATGTAGCACAGTATTCTCCCGTCTCTCTTCTATAGCAGTAGTATAAGTATACCTTGGAGGAGTCTATCTTTATGAAAAGGGAGAACCCCACAACACAAATTATTTCTAAATACTAAACGCTGATACTGATGTATTTACTCAGAATTTATTTTGAAAGTTAAGGGTAATGCAACAAAAACTTGAAAAAATCCAATATTACCTTGCGATGGCCCCATTTCTTTTCACAGATGTATTCATTGCATACTCCAATATATTACAGAAACGGCAATGGAATATTTTTCAGATACTTACCTGAAAGAAAGAATAAAATATATTTTAGGACAAATGAAAATATTAGCGGGATAGCAAATAAAATGAAATATTACAAAATGAGGAATAATAATATTAATTGAAATGTATTTTCTGCTGTAGACATGCATCCTTCACACACATATATGTATTTATATGTGTGTGTTTATGCGTGTGGGTGGTGTTTGTGTGTACACCCTTGTAAAAATTAATCGAAACAACTGCTTCAGTTTCTATTTTTCAAAATATGGTCAACTTTAAACCCACTGGAGTGACAGCTGTCACCGATTTTCATTTTTTTCCTCAGAGTAAGTCATTTAGAGCGATGTGTAGCAAAATGAATCTATTTACGGAATGTATGATGAACTTTGTTTGGTCTTGAAAAATGTTGCGTTATCCGTGATTATATCGGATGCTTATCTCGCCCAGTCACTATCGTCACAACTGCTGATTAGTTGGTCTACGACTATTGTCTCCGATGGACGTTATTCCAAGTAAGCCTAAGAAAATTATAATGCTCCACGAACACACTGGCATACCTTACAAAGAGACTGATTATATTGTTGATATCAGCCTTTAAACTGTCAGTTGTGTCATTAAATCGAAGAAACAAACTGGATTCAACAGTCCAAAACGTAAAAAAATATGCGGTCTGAAGAGGAAAACAACGGCAAGGGATTAAGTATAAGTGATCAGGGAAAGTGAGAACGATCTTTGAAAGACATTTCTTTTTGTTCAATTAATTTACACAATGGGTCAATATGTACTTGTATATATATATATATATATATATATATATATGCGAATTGTGTTGTGTTTCCTTCTATCAATCATTTTTGCTAAATTATTCTTCTGATGATATGTTTAGTGAAATAGATCTCTTTAAAATGGATATTCCAATCTGTATATATGTTCTGTAGAATCCAATATTTGTTTATATATATATATATATATATATAAAATCACAAAGTTCATTTTCTTGTCCCATTCAAGCGATTTATAAATTTACAATCAGCGACAAAATAAGCAATGCAGGTGTACACAATATTTTTACTTACAGGAAAGCAACAAATATTAAGTATCGCTTTTATTTATATTTATATAAACATATTTCTTAACCAGAAAAAAAGAAAAGTATTTTTTAATATAACTTTAATAGATGATAGTGCAGAATTACTATGCTAATTTTTACATTGCGTAATCTGTTTTACCTATTATCTGTTGTCTAAGAAACTTGATATCAAAATAAATACCAGCCTCGACCAAATTGTTCTATATATGAAAGAGCCAGAAAATGAGAATTAATCAAGAAATGGCAAAGTAAATTCTTATTCAGTGTCAAGATTTCAAAAGAAAATATTTACTTTCAGAAATGTTAGTAACCAAATTCAACGTCTCCCCGAATAAGCAGTGGATATTTTGCGGTCAAACAAAATGAATCAGCGAAGGGCAATATAATCCCTCGTCGTCGTTGTGTTCTTTGTCACTACGAAATTGCCGGCAGGTTGTATGGTTCATCGTACGTGACAAGATTCATTTTTATTACCACTGACGGCAGAACAAACTTATTGCTTTCGTGACTAGCCACTGTTTGTTGAAGCAACAGACATATGGTGAGGGAATAGGCCAAACAGCAGCAAACTTGCTGCTTCGTGGTATGGCATGAACTGCCCATAAAATTTTGTCGCTAAGGTCAGATGAGGTGGCCAAAAGATATGTAGCTTATGTGTGTCTGTGTTTATTTGATTGCACAGTGAAAACGCAATTCACTTTGTCAGGTCAGGGAGAAAATCAAGGAAAGTTTGGCCTTTTGCTATCAGTGTAATCGATAGTGAATTCGGGTGCATACTGCTTAAGCAAGACCTATTTTGATAGTCCCACTGGAAAGACACATCGAACGTAACACTTTGCCTACTCTTGCATATGAAGAGGGAATTATGCATAAAATATTGTTGCTTTCTCTTATAATTCCGGAAAACATTTAAATATTCACAGCTATATATATATATATATATATATATATATATATATATATATATATATATATATATGTAAAATTAAGACAGACACCTTATTTCATGGTGAATCGGAAGTATAGGCATATAATTCCGATTCACTAAGAAATAACGTGTCTGTCTTAATTTTTCATATATTTGCTCTATATGTATTTATATGCAGATATGTTTAGAGCTCTCTTAGAGAGTTATCCTACCACTGTATGTACAGGATATTTCTTTGGATTCTTCTATACCCACACTGCATGCTGATATATATATATATATATATATACACACACACACAGCATGGTGTTACATACACTAAGCATTGGTCAGGTACACATTATAAACTAACCGTTTCTAGATTTTTATTTTTAATTTTGTTTTCGAGTTGTTAATGGTCGTTATAAATTATAAATCAGGGATGCAATTTTTTATTAAATGTTTCATATAATTAGCTTTAGACTGAAACTTAAACAGTAAATACGAAAGTAAAATAATAAATGTTAAACTAATATTAAAGAGTGGTATATTGTTGGAGGCAGTGGCTGTACGTGTAGTTCAAGGGGAAACAATTGCAGTTTATTATTTTTGGGGAAAGAAAGTCATTAACAAATAAGCAAATATATAACAAACTTTAATAAAATAATTAAATAAGTTCAAATTAAGGGAAAATAAGTTAAAATATAAGTTGAAATATAAATACAAAAATGAAAATTTGAATTTGCGTTGATCCTAATCTACGATGATATGTATGACTGTACCTAAATATATACATAAATATGCGTTCATTCGTGAGTGTATGTACAATATAAAAATAAAAAAGGTTTTTTATCGAAGAACATATATTAAATACATTATCATACATAGAAGTAAGTTCATCTATAACTTCGAGATAAATAAAACCGTAATTAATAAATAATTGAGATCTTTTGGTGACTGCTGTGTGTATACACCTTTTATAGCTAACACGCTAAAATTTCTCTTTTTTCATTATATGCGCTTATGGCTTAAGGACGAGAGACTTCAACTGTTCGATTTTCGATCGCGGCGAGAAGCAAGTAGAAGTTTAATCACACTGAATAAGCCTTGATACAGCGAATTATGCTTGTATGTAGATGACAAATATATATGTGTGCGAGTTCAATCCATCTGTTTTCGATTAACAAGATTTAATGACTCCATTGTAATGTTAACATTCCAGTAATGATCAGATGTTGCTCTGTTTGGACGTTGTTTGGCAGTTTATCAGACGTCCCAATTTTATTATCTGCTTTAGATTCGAAATCAACTCTACACCTATGATTGTTATAGCACGTGTAAAGATCATTACCTTAAAGGTTACTTTTCAAGATGAGCTTTCTTGATAAGGATAAATTATTTAAAATATGTCATTTTATTTCCTGCGTTGTGGCCATGTTTCTAGATAAACAACCACTCTCTCTCTCTCTATATATATATATATTCCTAAAAATATGATGAAAATCTATCTATCTATTCATTCCTATCTATCTATCTATCTATTCATTCCTATCTATCTATCTATCTATTCATTCTATCTATCTATCTATCTATTCATTCCTATCTATCTATCTATCTATTCATTCCTATCTATCTATCTATCTATTCATTCCTATCTATCTATCTATCTATTCATTCCTATCTATCTATCTATCTATCTATTCATTCCTATCTATCTATCTATCTATTCATTCCTATCTATCTATCTATCTATTCATTCCTATCTATCTATCTATCTATTCATTCCTATCTATCTATCTATCTATTCATTCCTATCTATCTATCTATCTATTCATTCCTATCTATCTATCTATCTATTCATTCCTATCTATCTATCTATCTATTCATTCCTATCTATCTATCTATCTATTCATTCCTATCTATCTATCTATCTATTCATTCCTATCTATCTATCTATCTATTCATTCCTATCTATCTATCTATCTATTCATTCCTATCTATCTATCTATCTATTCATTCCTATCTATCTATTCATTCCTATCTATCTATCTATCTATTCATTCCTATCTATCTATTCATTCCTATCTATCTATCTATCTATTCATTCCTATCTATCTATCTATCTATTCATTCCTATCTATCTATCTATCTATCTATTCATTCCTATCTATCTATCTATCTATTCATTCCTATCTATCTATCTATCTATTCATTCCTATCTATCTATCTATCTATTCATTCCTATCTATCTATCTATCTATTCATTCCTATCTATCTATCTATCTATTCATTCCTATCTATCTATCTATCTATTCATTCCTATCTATCTATCTATTCATTCCTATCTATCTATCTATCTATTCATTCCTATCTATCTATCTATCTATTCATTCCTATCTATCTATCTATTCATTCCTATCTATCTATCTATTCATTCCTATCTATCTATCTATAGATATCTATTCATATCTATCTATAACTATCTATTTTCATAAATCTGTTCATTATCTATCTCTGAACTTCGCTAGAAATGTTTATTTTTGCGTATTTTGTAGTTGAGATCATTTTCTTTTGTGACAATTAGAAATGAGTAAACAAAGACAAAAATTGTTTTACTGATTTAATAACAATAATAAATTATCGTCGAATGAGATTAGCATTTAAGTGTTGAAGTATTGTAACATTTTTTCGTCACTATCTTACATTTTAGAAAAAGATTTTATCAAATAAACATCAAATCACCAAAAAATACATTCACTAATGGAAAAATTGGGAAGAAATTCTAATAAAAAATAATGAATTAATTGGCATATCAAAAAAATGTTTTAATCGCTTTGTTTGTTGCCTTTAATGGTTTTAATGATATTTGGAACTTTATTTTTTGTATCAATATTAGTTGAAATATATTTTTTCTGGTTAATTCTCTCAATTGATTTTCTTTCGTCATGGCTTTAAAAAAATTGTTGGCATAATCTTTAAAAACACATAAAAAATATGTTTCTTTTCGTTAACAATCCTTTTTATTCCGTTGTTGGAAGAAGTGGAAACAGCAAAACAACAATTCTCAGCATCTGATTGGCTAAGAAGCTTATTGTTCAGACGCAACCAAACTTGCTCTATTTTCTCTCGGTGGCAACTTAGAGACGAGAACGACGAAGAAATAGAATTTGTTTTTGTATGACAGAGCTTCTATGAACACACACACAAACACAAATGAATCTGATCTAATCTAAACTTATTTATAAATGGAACTTTGTGTGTGTGTGTGTGTGTCCGTTACCGATAGACTCCGAAACGGCTGAACCGATTTCCTTGAAAATTTACACAGTTGTACTATAAGCGTCTGCGAGTGTTCTCAGCTAGGTTTTGTGTCGAGGTACCTCCGATAAATATCGAAAATCGATAATCGAAAAAATCCGGTTATAGAAGTAGTTCGATTTTAATCAAATTTGATACACTAATAGACAAAGACATAAGAAACGATATTCAGAAATTTCAAGGGTGCAGTTATTACAATAGTGCAGAAAATCGATAATATATATATATATATATATATATATATATATATATATATATATATAAAAGGCAAGATGTTTGTGTGTGTGTGTTTATCTGTCTGTATGTCCTTTAAATAAATCCACCATTTTTATCTGATTCTCACCAAACTTCACACAAATAATTCTTTAGGCGGAGTCTGAGCTCCAGGAACATGGATTAGTTTTAAAGCTTTCATTACACCCGAGCAACGCCGGGCTATACTGCTAATATATATACACACACACACACACACACACACACAGAAACAATATTTTGTAAGTTCTTGCACGCAAACACACACACATATATATATATATATATATATAATATTAAAAACACTGACTTTTTCCGCTACGGTGGTTTCCACCACTGAATGTTTTCACAGGCAGTAAAATGGTCATTTGTTTTTCGATCATTTTATTTATACACTTATGGTATCAATAAAATATTTAATTGCAGGGAGTGGTAAAGCAGGAATAGAGAGAGGAATGGGAGAAGGAAAATCCAATTTTTGGTACACACATCCGGGTTCGTTATGTTACAGCGGATATTTTTGCATATTCGTAAGATAGCTCTTAACAAGTTGCCTTGTTAGCATTTCTTTCTAGACAATATGAACTTAATAATTTCAATATTTTATGGACTGGCTTTTTTCAATATACTCCGACATATATAAGGGCGTTTTTATATTTTTTTTTCTTTTAAACCTCACACTTGTCTATATAGTATCTCACAATAATTTGACCTTCGCCTTAGCTTGCTTACATTGTGATCAATGGTTTTTACAACAGTTTTCCTAAATCTGTCTTCTGGACACCCAAACGAGACATTGTTATGGCATTTTTAATCCGCCTCCCTCTGCCTTGTACCATACTCTTTTAGGTTTATATTATCCGTTCTTAGGCAGGTGATTTTATTTCTACAATGGTATTTTTGAGTTGTTATATCATCCTAAACGCATCCTAAACGCATTTTTATTAAATTTATTGATTTTCTGCTTCTTAATTATATTTTCTAAGTTGCTTTTACAACGATAACTAATCTTTTTTTTTTTTATAATTGTGTGGCCCCCAAGCAAGGCATTTTCCTGCCACTCTTTCGCAGGAGGTTACATAGGAGGAATGTTATGAGAAAGAGTGACAGGTTACAGTGGGTCTCAGGAAGAGAGTATGAGAAGAAAGAGATGACTGATGAGAGTGGAGTGGACGGAGAAAAAAGCATGAGAGAGAGGCTGTAAGTTAGTGAGACAGGAGATACATGTTGACATTACATTTAAATTCTTGGAGATTATAGCTCTCGAGAAAGTAAGTATGAGGAAGAGAATTTCACAGGCTGAAAGTGTGAGAAAAAATGTTGGTGCAGTAGAATTTGCGTTAGTTGAAGATTTTGTGTAAAATAAAAAAATTGGGAAAGTGTTTATCAAGTTGTTTGCAAAACATTTATTTTATTTTTGTCTTCACTCTTATACTGAAGGTTAGTTTAAAGCAAACTATGTTGCTTTTTCTTTTGATTTTCCTCATAGGTTGAATCGTTTGGGGTTTGAATTCAAGTATTGTTTTGAGCTTCTCTTTGATTAATGCTTTCGTATAATTTTTATTTGGCTTGAAAATTTTCTTTCAGAAATTTCCAGAAAGCCTGCATTCATTGCGTTTGACCAGTTTTCGGATGGTTTGATCTAGAGTATGCATATTAAAACTTGTATTTGGTTTCATGTATATGGAGACATTGCCAGTTTCTGAATTCAATTTTCACTCCAGGTACTTGATCACTTTTAAATTCATATTTGCCTCGATATCAAAATCGAGGTTCGTGAAAAAAGTTTGTTTATATATATATATATATATATATATATATATATATATATATTCATTTTTAAACGAGTTCGTTCACTAACTTGGTTTCTACCATTAATTAGTGGTGTCTTCAAGCGATTTTTAATAAATTAAATGTTATTAAATAATGTTATTAAATAACTTAAATGTTATTAAAAATCGCATGAAGATACCACTCATGGTAAAAACCAAGGTAGCTAAATAACTCGTTTAAAAATTAGAAATATTCAAAAGTTCTACAATATAGAACACTTTAATACAAATGTGTACTGGTCTAACCCTATTAGGACCAAAAACTAAGTATTAAACAATCAATATATATATATAGAGATATATTGATTGTTTAATACTTAGTTTATAAGTATTTATATAAGAATTGTCCAAATGCTTTGTAATTTTAAGCGCTTTCTGCAATATCTTTAGCCATTATCAAGACTGATATTTTTTTTACTTGTAACTAAATATGTGTGAAGTTTATGCATATAGAATCATGTTTATGTTATATTCTGAACACAGGAACAACATTGGTACACTTTTCATACTTGATATTATTAAATGTAAGCTTCCTCTTTTTTATTACTAAAGCTTCCATCTTTTTCATGTGGATGATGCTGTGATGTATGTATTATCAACAAGTATGTCACGGATAGATCCTGGTTGATCTCCGTGTGTGTTTAAATGAGATCAGGTTGAACCGTTGTCGGAAAATTGCAACATCAAAATTGACGTGAATATTGACATTGCACCTTTTACCTATTTCCCGTGACAGACTCAAGCCTGGAGGTTTCGCTGAATGCTAGGATATTGACTTCTTCCAGCCAAGGGCAATCGTTATCTATCCTCATAATCTTGACTTCATATGACAGCTTCTGTCATTCATTTCCCACATTTCATTCATCATAATCATTTTGAATATAAGCCTCTACCTTTAGCGATTCAAGAACATTGCAATGGATGTACTTAGGATATAAAACAAAGCGGATAGCAATTTGTATGTACGTCGTTCGTTATATTTCTGTTTGTTTCAATTTAATATTTACTTGAGTTAGAGTATATTCAGATATAATCCAAGATTAAAAACAGTATGGTTAGATAAATAAGTCAATTGGAAAACTGTATTTTTCTCTCCTACGCGTTTCGTTCTGTAATAGACTATATCAAGGTCAAAAAACAAATGTCACACAAAAGAGAAAACTATTTATTTTAGAACGAAAATTCTCGAGAGGGCCGTGATCAAATACTAGCAAAATATAAATTTACGTCCAGTTTTTTTCTAATCTCACCTATTCTTATAGAAACAGTATACTCTCAAACCTACATACACAAAAAAAATGCAAAGAAGAAAGTTACTTTCCATCATGTTAACATCTGATAACATTACATTTTTCTTCTATGTGCCCTGTCCCTTCAGGAAGTAGGCGATCATAGCTTTTCCTGTCTCCCTATCCCTGGTGGCGCTTAGCACATCTTCTCCTGCTAAACCATGCAACCCTCGTCCCATCATTCACCTGATTAGGTCCTTCAAATATTTTATCCGTTGCTTTCCATAGTTTCTTCTTCCCTGTATCTGGCCTGTTAGTATCAGGTCCTCGAAGCCTTCCTTCTTCATTACATGTCCCAGGAACTTCATTTGTCTCTTCCTGATACTCAGTATTAGTTTCCTTTTTGTTTCCATCATTTATAGGACCTCATCATTGCTCACATGCTCGATCCATGATATTCGCAGTATCCTTCTGTAGAACCACATTTCAGTTGCTTCCAGTTTTCCCTTCATCTTGATGGTATTGTCTAGCATTCACTGCTATATTGAAGAACTGACAAGACATAGCAATCCAGTACTTTCTTTGTTCATAGCGAAATTGTCCTATTTCTTAATACTTTACCCAACTTCTGGAATGCTTCATCCGCCATGCCAATTCGCCTTCGGATCTCAATGTCATACTTTCCGTCTTCTGTTATAACACTTCCCAGTTATTTAAATTTTTGTACCTGCTTGATTCTAGTATCTCCGACCTGTATTTGGCATATTGGGCTGCCCTTTTACAAAACACGTAAAGGAATTCTCTTCAAATATGATCTAAGACATTTTTGAAAAATGTACAAATTTTTGTTTCTCTTATGAATAATTTGTGAATGATTTTTTCTAGTTACCAAAGTGTTTTGTTTATAGATACGTTATTTGAAATAAAATTAATTTCGTCTTTTTGCGTTGATGAAGTCCCGCACAGGAACAATTTCCTCAGTATAATTATTCCTGTTTCTACCTCTTTTTCTAAATTTATCGTATGTTTCTCTCTTGATAACTTAAAATCTTATCACCACACACAAAGCATGAAAGCCACTACGACACAATGGATTGATAGGTGTGAGGTATTAATTGAAAAATATACTCATTAAGTAGTTGGAACAATAAAATGACAGTAATTATGAAGAAATAAGTTAACGATTGATATTAAATTTAAATTTCAGTGATCAAAGTTAGCTTGAATGCAAGAAACCGAAAGGTTCCCACGAGAAGTGCGAGAGAATAATGTTTTAGCATAGAAATCACTGTTATATCAAACCATTTTAATTGCAAAATGATGACACTTTTCCGCCAAACTAGCAACACGCTTGAATTCATAGATTCCCGGCAATTGAATTTATATTTAAATCTACAGTCCGCTCGTGCATTTAATACTGCTGCCACATCTGGGTGCCCCTGCTATCCACCTATGTGTCCTTGGCAAAACTCAACGGAGAATCTGTAATGTAATCAATTCCGACTTGGCAGCCCAGATACAGCCAGTTTCTCAGTTGCGCAATGTAGCTTCCCTGTGTCTTTTCTACAAATAATTTCACGGCTTCTGCTTCGATGAACTTAACTCTATGGTGCCCTCTCTATATAAATTTACACGAGCCACAAGATTAGCAATTAGGTCCCAATGTTTTACGGTGAAACCAGTAAAATATAAACGTACAATCTACTCCAGTAGCTTCATTTCTCGCACTTCCCACCTGTGGAATTCCCTTCCGTTTACTTGCTTCCACGACAGCTACAATCTACAAGAATTTAAATGTAAAGTCAATTGTCATCTCCTATCTAACTTGCATCCTCTCTCTGATGCTCCTTCTTTCGTCCATTCCACTCTCATCAGCATTCTCATCCTTCTATTACACACTTCATGACAACCTCTAACATTTCTCATAAATTTCCTCCTATGTATCCCCCTGCGCACAAGTGGCAGTAAACGGCCATGCTTGGGGCGATATGATTATAAAAAAAAAACTAAAAAGCAATGATTAGCAGAACAATTACGATGAAAATATTTTTAGAAATCTTATATAGAAGCTACGTTACGGCAGTGTAAATGTGACTGAATCTTAGTACTTTACCAAAAATCTTTAAATTAGTTTCAGGAATACCAGACTACATGTGATAACAATATTCAGTAGACGAATGATAGCGAGATAACTCGCTAGAAGTTATCTCTCTAGCGAGATCACTTGTGCAGCATGACAGAGTGAATCAACTTTCGCAGCAGCAGAACTAAGAAAAAGAAATCAGAATTTAATATCAAAATAAAACGAACTGGATTTTAGATAGAAATGCTGCTGATTTCAAGTTAAAGAGACTGAGGGGATTTGGCTAGTTTTGAACAAATCATAGACACACATACACGCACAAGCCCAAACACGTATGTGTAATATGTCATACACAAAAACACACGTACGTATGTGCATATATTTTTTTTATAATTGTCTCACCCCAAGCAAGACAGTACTACCCACTGGTGCATAGGAGATTACAAAAAGGAGAGTGAGAAGAGAGGAGAACAGGTCTAAGTAGGCGTTGAAGAAAGGGTAAGAGAATGACGGGTACATATGTGTAAAGAAAGCTGCGTGAGAGGAAAGTGTATAGCGAGGAGACGGCTGGGAGTCAAGGAGATAAATGACGGTTGAAGTTGCATTTATACTCTTGGAGAGTGTAGATATTGTGGAAGCAATAATACGTAAGGGAGCTCCACACGCGGGATGTGCGAGAAGAAAGATGTAGAAGTTTTGGTTACACTTGATTGAATGCAGTTACAGAAAAACGTACACGCCTACACACATACATATATAAATATATATAAAGCAGTGAATCACACACGTAAAAACATGCGCGCGCACACACACACACTTCTAAAAATTATTATATCAAATGAACACTCATATTTGCAGTAAACGCAGCATATTTAGTCTTACTTTAATCAGTATTTGTTACGTGTATGGTCCTGCATATTCGAAAATTGAAACGGTCATTTTTTTCTACAAAGACTTTTGATCCTTGGTGGAGAGCAGATTTTCTTCTTGAATTTTCGGGTATGCAACTTGATAGTACATCTTAATATCTCCCGAATATGTGAAACGATAAACTGAATACACAATGTTTAAATTAAAAAGTAAACGAGAGTTATGTTTTAAAAGGAATACCCCATATAATAAGGTTAAAATTATATAATTTGACAAAATCGCGTAAGACAAAAATTATGGACAATATTTTTATACTCCTTAACTCTAGTGAGTTAAGCGCCATACGTGATACACGCTATGGGTGATCATGTCTCGAAAGGGAGATGACTGACTGGGCAGAAGATCATCCCGCAGTAGGTTGTCATTGCTTTCTGCGGTAGACTGGTTGCCAGCCAAGACTATAGAACCCAGTCTGTCCTATTATTTAACCCATAACAGGAGAGAAGAGATGGATTAATACCTTTCATAAAAGTATTTGCGCGTAAGTGAATGCACAAAATTTAACTGGAATTCGAACTCGGCTCCCCGATTTGTCATTCCGAGTCAATATCCGTTGCACCACAACGCACATCCTTAACTCCTACAAACTCGAAAATCGTTAGAGTGTACAGAAAAATTAAATATATCTTCCTAGTCGGCTGTATTTAATGAAAGATATTTTAAAGAAACGTTATATATATATATATTATATATATATATATATATATATATATATTATATTATATATATATATATATATATATATATATATATATATATATATATATATATATATATATATATATATATATATATATATATATATATATATATATATATATATATATATATATATATATATATATATATATATATATATATATATATATATATATATATATATATATATATATATATATATATATATATATATATATATATATATATATATATATATATATATATATATATATATATATATATATATATATATATATATATATATATATATATATATATATATATATATATATATATATATATATATATATATATATATATATATATATATATATATATATATATATATATATATATATATATATATATATATATATATATATATATATATATATATATATATATATATATATATATATATATATATATATATATATATATATATATATATATATATATAGAGAGAGAGAGAGAGAAATGACAAAATATGTCTTCCGCATCGAAATATTTACTTCTGATAGGCTCACGATCATCACTGAATATATATAGCGGCGAGGCTGGAGCTGTTGCCCGTGATATCCTCGAATGCATTTGCCATTGTTTAGCATACCTGCCCTCTATACAAGCTCCAGAGCTATGGTATTTCTGAAAGATTTTTTGAATTAATTCAGTCGTTCTAATCAAATCGCGAAATGAATAATTTTTGAACGGGCAAACTTCCAGATACTTACATACACTTTTTATGATCTTCAGTATTCTTCCTGATGTACTGAGTTCGCATATAAGCATCTCTGCACATGACACTACTCTTTACTCTCGTCTCAATAAGAAATCTACCAAAACTGAAAAATAAACCTGGCTGGTGTACTTCAAATCGATCTCCAATCTAAGGTTGAATGAGATAAAAAATGGCTCATAAATTTTCTTTCCGCTAAATCGAAGCTACTCTCTTTTTGCCACGATAGAGAAACTTTCCTGCCTACCATAAGAATGGATTACGTTAGTCTCCTGGAGAGAAAAACACTGCGCCTCCTTAGCCTCACTCTCTCAAATAACTTCAAATGAATGACTACTTCAAATCCATAGCTGCATCTACTGCTAGGAAGCTTAGGTAATTGTGTCAGGCTAGAAAGATTTTTTCTCGTCAAATCAATTTTGCACGTTAATAAATCTATCATTTGCCCATGCATTTAATACTGTTGTCATATCTGGTCGGGTGCAAGTTCAAGTTAAAATCCAAAAGAGAATCTGCTATATAATAGATACTGATTTAACAGACCGACTTCAGTCACTTTCTCGCCGGCGTAATGTGGCTTCCTTCTTTCTTTTGCATATGCATTTTTATGGCAACTGTTCTGATGAGCTTTTTTTTCTTGGTGCTCCGATCACATGTATTTAAATCAGTAAGTTAAGTGCCATACGGGATAAACTCTTTGGACGATCATGTTTCAAAAGAGACATTACTTACTGTGCAGAAGATTATTCCGCAGTAGGTTGCCATTGCATTCGGCAGTAGACTGGTTGCCAGCCAAGGCTATAGAACCTAATCTGTTTTATTGTTTAACCCATAACTGGAGGAAAGAGATGGATTAATACTTTTCCTAATTGTATTTGTGCGCAAGTGAATGCAAAGAAATTCAAGTAGAATTTGAACTCGGCTCCCCGATTTGTCGTTCCGAGTCGATATCCACTGCACAATAACGCACACCCTGCACCACAAAACACTACGTATAATATAAGATTAGTATCTATTTTCCCTCAATTTACCGTCGAAATAGATCTAACTAACTCTTCCACCTTAATAGTTTCTTTTCTCTTATTTACTGCATGCGGAACACCCTTCCTTTTACTTGCTTCCCTGATGGACACAATCTCCAAAATTATAAAAGCAATCTCAATTACTATTTTTTATCTAAATGGTTCTAACCCATCACTTATCTCTCTTTGAACATCACTGTACCTTGTTTTTTTTTTTATCTCACTGTAACCCCGTACTCACCAGTGGTGGTCCTACCTTGATTGAGCTGAAATGATTATAAGAAAATAAAAAAAATAAATATATATCTAAACTTATTTATAAATGGAACTTTGTCTGTCTGTGTGTGTGTGTGTGTGTGTGTGTGTGTGTGTGTGTGTGTGTTACCTATAGACTCCGAAACGTCTGAACCGATTTTCTTGAAAATTTACACAGGTGTACTATAAGCGTCTGCGAGTGTTCTCAGCTAGGTTTTGTTTCGAGGTACACCAGATAAATATCGAAAATCGATAATCGAAAAAATAGGGTTATAGATAGAGTGAACCGATTTTAATCAAATTCGATACACTCATAAACAAAGACATAAGAAACAATATTCAAAAGTTTCAAGGTTGCAGTTCTTACAATAGTGCAGGCAATCGATAATATATATATATATATATATATATATATAAAGCAAGATGTTTGTGTGTGTCTGTTTATCTGTCTATATGTCTGTATTTTTTCAGCCCTTTTATTTTAGTTTTTGCAACGGGCTTGGTTCTAAGTAGGTATAATTGTAGTTCTTAGTCTCAGCCATGATATCATTTACTCAGAGGACTTATTTAGCCTTCAAAATTCAGTTTACGACGAAAAAACTTATTTGATATCGATAGCAGGAAATCAAATTTTGACTTACATCCATTCATTTTTCTTTCAGTCTACGGTTTCGCTTTAACTGGAAACAACTATTGCTTTTTAGTCTTTCGTGCCAACGTCCAAAGAGTCTGAGCTCCAGGACCATGGATTAGTTTTAAAGCTTTCATTACACCCAAGCAACGCCGGGTTATACTGCTAGTGCTACATATTCTTTAAACCTTTGTATTATAAATTATGACTATAATAAAGAGACAAGAGGAAAAATGTATTTAGTTTTAGCCAACGCATTTTGACCACTGATGGACTTTGTCAAAGCAAAAAACGAAATAAATTCATTTAGAACAAATTACCGATAAACGAAAACAAAATGTTGATTACTAGAAAATTATAAAATTCTTATAAATATTCATTGCGACAACTGAAAAATATTAGTTATTTAATTACGTCATTTTTCATACTAAACTTGATTCGGGATGTCTTGTGTCATGGCAAATATTTTTTGAAGAAAAAATGTATCATGAAGAATTGTTCTTATTTAACAATCTTCGATCATTTCTATATTTCAGCTCATAAATCCTGTCACGTGTTCAAGTGTAGTGTAACTCAGAGAAAAGAAAATTATTAGCCATTGTCATATTTGAACTGAACACAAGTCCTAAATATAAATATGTTGTTCGCCAAACTTTCTCCTCGCCAAATATTTGTTATTTTTTTAAAAATGAAGTCATCAGTGGTTATAAACATCTGCATCTCTATCTAAATATTTCCTTTTACAAATCCTCGTGTCATATATTTAGCAACGTCTTTCTTCAAAAAAGAATGTTCTGAAGATTTTTTTTTCTTTTTTACAAGAAAGACAAATATTTCTGGCGGCGGATAGTTCTGTTCTTAAAGAACAAACCACTTTGGACAGACTTGTGTCGCTCTTAAAAGAAAAATAGTTTTCATTCTTATAATTTTTTCCACATTCTATCTTCAAAGTATAGTGTCCTTTCATAAGATTTTATATCCGTTATATCAATCTCATAGTACCATATGTCACAAACTACTAAAGCTTCAGAAGAACACCTATAAAAATACATTTTTTTCTTAAAAGCTAAAAATACACCTCTCACAACATTCTCATTGTGTTTATGAAGATTGAAATATATTTTTGTAGATATTAATAATTTACTGATTCAAATATTTCTAATTAATCCATAGTTTAAAGGAGGATATATGTTTTGTGGGGTTCTCCTTTTCATAAACATGGATTCGTCTAGAGTATACTTATACTACGGCTATAGAAGCGAGATGAGAAAATACCGCCAGTAGTTCTAGTAGCTCTGTGCTCCACTTCTCGAGAAGATTATTACGCAGCTTCCGACGAGGACATACTCAATATACGATGAATTCACTTGTACATATACGTTTTACTAACCAGTATTCCTGAACTACTAATCTTCATTCACGTCTGTATCCTTACGTTAATACATTTATTGTCTATGACAATTTCTGGTCGTTGTTCATTTATTAGTGCGGGTCCCATTCCCGGGATTCACAATATTATGGATTCATATTCTGCAGTGCATTTGCATATAAGTGTATAAAACAAACCAAAAGAATTTGGACACGGCTTCCAGATTTCTAATTACGAGCCGTTATTCATTACACTACCCACATATCCAATCTTTAAAAAAATGTTCGATTGGTTATTCCGCTAAGTACTAGCCAAGCTAGACGTTGCTTAACTTCTGTGATCGTACGAGAACTGGAGCTTCAATGTGATATAGTTGCAATTTTTTTCATTTTTCTATGGCAACACATATTTGTATTGAGCTAATATAGTAACAAATCTGATATTTCCAAACGCCACATCTAATTCCTTTAACAGAAAAGGATGAAGACTTTGATAACAAATCAGATATAATAAATGAAAACGAACGAAAAATCAGAAGGAAGGATTCTTTACAAGATAAAAAAAAATGTTTAATTCCTATTACAATCAGATTCCTTGCCTGGCTCTCACCCCGCGCGCTATCATCTTCCAATACCCGCCCTGTTACCTTGCCAATTTGTTTAAGTATTTGACCAAGAGGCGGCAGCCAGAACTATGCATTAATGACGTTGTTTGAGTGTGACTCAGAAGTTTTCTCATCCGGCATTTTTGCATCGCACCGCACTAGGAAAGAGGATCAGAAGCGAAGTTCCAGCTGCTATTGAATGGTCGGGCGAGGGTGTAAACGAAGTAACAAATGATTGGTGTATCACTTAATGAATGACTGAATGAATGAGCTCTTGTAACAGAGGAGAAGGTGTGTGTTAACGGGTTCTTCTGGAAAGCTCTGTCTTAATACCGTAAAATAAAGAAGAGAACAACAGGATTTGCAGCCTTAAAAGTACTCTTGCCCTCTTGTGAATGACAGTGAATGGGGTAACTCTGGCCGTCACCAGACATAGCGGCAGACAGATCAGACAATTGTAAAATGGAGGGATAAATACGGAGATAACATGTATCGAATTCCACAACTGGGAGATCTTCGAAATAAAATAAAATTTTCCAGTAACATTATTCCATAAAAGTAGATATACACACAAAATTGAATGTGTTATACAAAGACTTTAAAATCCTTCGTTAAACATGAATGTATTTTTCGGAAATAATAAAAAATGCTTATTCAACTCGCTTAAATGTCTATAATTTTTAGCAGTTTGCAATTTCTCTCCAGTGCCTATCACCAAAATGCCAGAAATCAGTGTTTAAATCTACCTAAACATTCCATTTAGAATGCTGATTATTAAGGTTAGATAAATCAACACAGTTGTATGCCTCTTCCACAGTTTATATACGGGACGAAAAGTTCTATTTTTCGGTTTATATTATTAATAGAAGTAGAATTATTTTATTATAGTAGAAGCGTCACTGTCGGGTCACTAGATCGTATAAAATTAATAAGTACTAGTTCTAGTGTTGTACGATCTCCTCATGTATATAATAATGGACTCGACTGAGTGTACATATAATCCTGCTTATAGTGGGAACAACAGTTTACTTGGGAGTTAGTTGGAGTTGGATCTGGAATAACAGTTGTAGCTCCACTCAGCTAGAATAAGTTACCCGGACATACTATTTCACTTCAAAACTTGAATATATTTATTTTTACTAATAATATTCTTAAAATGACTAACCCGCGTTCCAGTTTGTATATTACGTTCAATATAACCTATTTTTCTATCTCCATATCTGTTTATTATTTTGTGCGGTTCCTCAACATGTAGTAACAGTAATATTTTATAATTATCTTAATAAAAGCTATAATAAAATCTGGCCATATTGTTATTAATATTATATAATTTCTGTTGTAGATAGATTCCTTTTCGGGTCCCAACCAGAGATCTAAGTTCAGAAATAGCTTTGTGACATGTACAACATTATTTTTGAAAGACAAAAGTTAGATCATGCATATTGATATAGATCAAGTTTTCATATTATGTGGACAAAATTGTTCTTAGTCTGGTCTGTACTTTTCAAAAGTCCTGGGTATAATGGTAAACTTCATCCAGCAGGAAGGCCTCTGATTGAGAGGTTGTGAGGCGCATGAAACCACTTCTTAATTGCTGTTGTTCAGAGGTCTAGCCTGACCCGGATTGGAAGCACCTGTTAGGGGGGGCCCAGCTAGGGTAAAATTGTTAAGCCCCCCAAACCGGGGTCAAAAGACTATGAAAGTGTAAAAATACACTTTTATAGAAATATATACATAAAAATAGACTTTTAAAGAAAAATATAAATTTTTGAAGGAAAATTATTTCCATAACACATTTGTGAAGGAAAAAATTATTCTCAGCAAAACAGTTTTGAATACAAAACTAGAAGACATTTTCAGTTTTCTTAAAAAAATAAATACAAAAATGTTCATTAAAATCTGACCAAATCAATCTTCTTACTAAAACCGAACATTTAATAAAAATACATTAAAACCCCACCTTTTTGTCATTAAATAACCCACAGAGGTTGATTTGCCGTTAAACACAACTCAAACTCAAGTACTTTTCAAAACATTTTTTGTATTTCTCTTTAGCTAGAATTTCTAAGGACTTTTTCAATGTGTTGTTGTATTCATTTTTTTATCATTCCAAGCGAACCTACTAATACAGGTTGTATCTTGTTTTCATTTTCAACAATTTTTCTGTTTTGATTTCAAAGTTCTTATACATCGAGTGTTTTTCAAGTTTCTTTGTTGCTCCGTGGGAAAACCATATCAATTAGTAGTGTGTTTTTTCTTTTCGATTTTCGATGAATATGTCCAGTCTATTTGCTTCGAATTTTGTCCGTAAAGATGTTGTAATTCCATAGAATTGTGATGACTTAATTTCTGTAACCGCTACTGGGTAATGTTATTATTAATATGTTTTGAAAATGCCTCTAAGTTTCAGCGCTAAACCTACAAAAGACAACAACTTAACAGATTATGATTGTTGGCACATTTGCCTGGATACGGATCTGACGTTCTCATTATTATCTTTTTGAATTGTACGAAGTCAATGGAAAGTGAATACTAGTGAAAACCTTCATATAAATGCATGTATATATATATATATATATATATAGATAGATAGATAGAGAGAGAGAGAAATTATGTACTGTTAAAATATGGTCACAGATTAAATGTGGTGTATAATAAAATATACTTTGTGTAAAATTGTGTAAATTCACAGACGAACTGTCAAGAAACCTAACGGAAATAACGGCAAAATTTTCTGGTTTTTTTCGAATATATGAGAATGTGCACTTTAATTACAGTAGCATAACCCCACATACCGTCACGTTGGAAAGATTTCAAGAGGATGCGGGAAGTACTTATTATTCTTAGCTTCGAAACGGCAATCCGTACTGATTGTAACCAAAATCCTGTGGAGCACTAAGAGGGGCTCAGGTCCAAGCTAAGAAAATATGAATAATTTTTTTGAAGAAATATCTTTGAATTCATCAACGCACCTCATAGAACATCAAAACCTCACTTTAACTAATTCAGGCTATTAGTCTACTTCCGGTTAAAAAATTATTTGGTCCGAAACACTGGTTTGGGCCGACATTAATTCACGACAAAACATCAGTTCTTTAAATCACAAATTTTTTAGAACTTCAAAATCTCACTTCAGGAAATGCCTCATTTAAATTTTGATTCCTTGGAATTCTAAAGAAATAAACTTATTTTCTCAATTAACAAAGAGTTAGCGATATTTTAAAATGAATTTAATACAAGAAATGTATAAATTTACAACGATTTTGTGCTACTTTAAAATTAATATAAATATTTAAAACTTCTGATCATTAATTTTTTTCAATTATTTTGAAATTTGAATCTTTAATTGTTCCCTACTCATCCTGAGACAAATTCGATGCTGGTGGTTAACCATCAGATCATGGGAAGATTGTCAACCTTGCGATGACCACGATTCAAAGAAAGTGTAATATCATATGTCTACGTAGAGAAAGTGTGGCCTGAGTTAGAAGATATCCAAATACACTGACTGACACAGAATTTGCCGTTTACTTATTTAGATAGATTTATTATTATTACTAGGCTTATTATTATTACTGATATCATTATTACATTTGTTTTTGACTGTTCTACGATCAGAATACTATATCGCATGAAAAGAAGATTATAGATTCGTTCCTCTCATCTTTATAAAACGTAATTCAAACATTCATTTACTTTTCAGATTTAAAATTGAAACGGAAAATTGAATAAAATTATAAAGAAATTGTTTGATTTTCTTTAGAGAAAGTGTATTTCTTTTAGATTCCCTTTCCTATTTTCCTCGTTCATATTCAAGGGTCGATCCTCATTTACTTCTGTCGAACGAGATTGTCAGTGTTTTTACTTAAAGAATTTTACCATGTTTAATCTTTTTGTTTTCTTATTTTCATTCCACTCGCTCTTCCAAAATTCTTATCTTGAGTCCTTATTTATTTAACAATTCTATATTTCTTTCTAATTTGCCGCCATTTGGATTCTTATTCATATGTCATTGTTTGGTTTTTCTTAATTTTCTTTTCTTTCTTACTTTCATTGCAGTCGTTCACATGATAATTCTGAAACTTATTTCAGCTGAATCCAATTATAAATAGAGTATTTGCTAATTCGTGAAATGAAATCATGACAGTAAAAATAACTTTTGAAACTAGCTTGACAAGCATTGTTCTACAGCAGGCATCGGCCATTGTTCCTCATTTCTTTTTGTCTCATTCAACATTTTTCTCTCAACACACATCTTATTTTACCAGCTTGCTTTTAATTTATTTCTTTCATTCCTTTCAGGCCTATCTTCCGTTTCCTATATTTTCATTCATTGATATATTTCCTTCTTTTTCATTAAATTTTCTTTGTTTTATTCATTCATGCTTTGGGCCGTCTTGATTCGCTCTGATACTACTTCAAATATGTGGTTTAGCAAAATGGCTGCATCAGTCAATTAAACGTCAGCATTCAACAGTTTTCCTTGTGTTTAAGCACCAGCCTCAGCCACCGTAAAAAATAAATTATAGCACATACTATTTGGTAGCCTAACTTTTCATACGTAATTGCTTCAAAGTTATTACAGACGCTATAATATTTATTTTAATTGTGGTACAGTGGACATCGGCTCGGAAAGAGAAATTAGAGAACCGAGTTCGAATTTCAGTTGAATTCGTTGCATCCACTTTCGCGCAAATGACCTTTGGAAAGGTATGAATCTGTTTCTTCTCTCTCCATTTATAGGCTAAATAGCAGGATAGATTGGGTTCTGAAGCCTTGGTTTGCAACCAGTCTACCGCAAAAAATAATGGCAACCTACTGTGGGAAAAACTTCTGCCTAGTTAGTCGTGTCTCTTTCGAGACTTGCTCGCCCAAGCGTGTATCACGTATGACTCTTAACCCTCTAGGGCCATTCGTATCATATTTGATACAGTATTTCCCTATAGGGAAACATTTGGTATTTCCCTATAGGGAAACATTTGGTATTTCCCTATAAGGAAACATTTGGTATTTCCCTATAAGGAAACATCTGGTATTTCCCTATAAGGAAACATTTGGTATTCATTGACTGAGCAGTCAGTACTGCTTTCATTTGAAATTTATAAAATATTTCTCTTAAAAAATTTTACATGAAAATATTTCTTTCAAGGCTTGTTTTTATACTGTATCAAATATGATACGAATGGCCCTAGAGGGTAAAGGCTTATACTGGGCATAAAGTGGGGGATCAGTTCTATATTGTTATGAAGTAATAAACAGATCCCCCACTAATATGATACGAATGGCCCTAGAGGGTTAAGGCTTCTACTGGGCATAAAGTGGGGGATCAGTTCTATATTGTTATGAAGTAATAAACAGATCCCCCACTAATATGATACGAATGGCCCTAGAGGGTTAACTGAATATTCAAATTATTTAATATGGTAAAACTGCGTGTTTAAATAATATTTTATACCAGTTTCATGTACAACGAATGTTCAAAAGAGATGCTAGTGTATTTTAAACGTTCTCAAGTTTTACTATACATTTCCTGTTTTGAAAATAAGACCATTTGATCGTAATATATATGTGATGTAAAAATAAAATAGTTAATGTTCAAATAATTGGGTAATTACATAACAAAACGTAGCGTTTAAAAGTACCAGATGTTATTACATAAGTAAAATATCATGCTGGGAGGCAATAAAAAAATATGATCCATTTGCTACTGTAGTTAATTCAGTTGCTCATGTAACTGATTTGTCACAATAGTCTGAACGTTGCACTTTAATACAGGAATAGAGAATACAATCTTTAAACTTACTTTCAAAGCCCTAAACCTAATAGCTTCGGGTTCACTTAGTAAAATACACGGTGCTTCAAGATGCAATCTCTAGACAACACCTCTACCAATTACCTCCTAGATGGTGAGCTGGGGTCAATCCCTTATTTCTGAGGCGTCCCAACAGGGAAATGATGGGAGAGAATGAGCAATTTTTATCAGTAATCTCATGTACGCGAGGAATTCTTTTGAAACAGGGACTTAGGGTCATATTTCTTTCGAGTAAGCAAGTGGATAGTTAGGTTACGACTTGATTTATTCCTAGATTAGGCATATGATAAAATGGAAATTAATTTATTCTGTTAATAACATCTGCACGAATAATATTACACATGCATAGCATTTTAAAAGATCATATAAAAGAATTGTATTTAGGTACTGTCATATGTAGAGAATCAGAGAGAGATTTCAACATTAATTTTAAACTGACCAACATTGTCGTTCTGAGTAAATGTTATTACATTTCTCTCTTTCCTACATAAGGTATCGCACTCCCATTTAAACTTTCTCAAATAATTTTCAAGATTGTTATTAGTGACATAGTAGAAAACCATTTGCTTCAGCTTCGAATTTAAGGAACGCTACCTTTCTAGCTTAATTGTAAAAGTATCATATGCCCTTTATATCATGTATAAGATGGCTTGTAACTTTTTACTAACTGCTTACATTTACATGCATCACTCTTTATTTATTTGTTAGCGGCCGAGAAAAATACTTTACTAATTCGTTTCATACCTTCTAAAATATGTAGGCTATTTCTTTTGTAACATAATGAGGAATTTGTGTTGTACAGAATTTTAGTATATACAAGATTTACTTAATATTTGTGTAATGTTAACTGATATTTTGGGTCACGTGAGTATGAATTGCTAAATTTGGATACGTGTCTAATTAATTTCCGAGGGATTGTGGTTGTTATATGACCAATGTGGGAATTTAATTCTAAAAATAGAAATTTAATTAGATTTAGAGACAATATCTATCAAAAAGCTCAATAATTCATAAACATCATCTTTGGATTAGAGTGATTTTTGTGATCGTGTGTTATTGGTATTAAGTTATTTATTTTAAATCTTATTAAAACATGATAAATATTATATAGTTATTACAGTTATTAAGTGACATTTATCGACTACTTATATAATATTTATTTAAATCTACCTGCCTGAATATCCGAGAAATCTTCTTATAAAATATGCTCCGCCCGACAGGATTCGAACCTGCGTTCCCTAAATAGATAGATAGATGTAAATTCTGTAAAATACATAAGAAATATTTCAAGTCCGTTAAAGAGTCTGTCAGATTTGCATCATTTTGCCACTTAGATGATTTGGCAACCCACTTATTCCAGTTTTTCAGATCAAGAATCCGTCATTTCGGTCTGTTCTAGGATGTTGTTCTCTATCATTTTTCCCAATGACTCTCTTCCCTCTTCATTGAACCGTGCTTCGGAGGATTTTCTTAGCAGTTCCTACTAATCTTGAGACGTGTTCAAAAGAATAAATTTGTGTCTCTTGACTGTGGTTAGAAAATCTTCATATCACTCGACGGCTTACCTGAATTTGTCCATGACTTTTGTGCTGGTGATATAATCTTTATAGGAGATGCCTAGCGGCTTTGGATAGAATCTCTTGCATCTTCATCTCTATATCCACTGTCAGAACACGGAGATGACCAGCAAACGAATCACTCTGGTCTTCGAGTTGAATGAGATTTTTCTGTCACTCCGGCTTAAGTTGACATTGAGTCATTGTATTAGTGCAACAAGGACGAAAACCACAACACTAACAATGGTTATCAACCATCGTTCTATTCATTGATCTAATCTTATACTTCAATGAGAAATATATCCGTTTCTTTGATGACCATTGATAAATATGAATACCTTTATTTTTGCCATCTAAAGCATTGCGTTCGGCTCTAAATAATTTCCTTCATCTTCCTAACTCGTGCTATAGAAATCAATTCTCAGTCAAAGATGTTAACACGAAAAGATGCTGCACACATTACATATACTTTGGCGATAATGTTTTTTTCAGAAAGGATATGAAACTAAATATATTTTTAATCACTATCGCTCTGTGCAAGGACCTAAAGCCTCTAAAATATATGGGGTCACAGGATGTACAGGAATTAGGAATAACAATACAAATAATGAGCAGGAATAGAAAAGAGTAATCTGGTGTACATTAGCTAGCGATTGATATTGCATTTAAATTTTGCACACTAAAATTGGCTGGAAAATATGGAACATGAAGAGAGTTCCACAACTAAAAGTGTGTTAAAGGAAACTTAACATAGAATTTGCGGACAGCTCAGCTGTAAATTAGTGAGAACTTGACACCAGTCTAGAACTGTGTTTAAATTCATAAAGCCTAGGTACCCTAGCGAAGAGCCTATCAGAACAATTAACATGAAATTATTTATGGAAATGACATAAGGAGACAACTTCATGCCGGTAGCTGAAGCCAACATTATATTCTTTTATGTACCTTGTCACTTCAGGAGGTAGGCGATCATGGCCTTCTACGTCTCCCTATCCCTGGTGGCTCTTAGCACGTTTTCTCCTGTAACGTCTCTCAGAAATTTATGTAAATATTGTTTATAAAAAATATAATGACCTATATTTTCAATGACTCATCCCGACATAAATAAATATTCGATTACACATTTTGGAAATATATGAGCTTTTCCCTAAATAAACAAATCGAAAGTTTGATTTCATGTTATTCATTTGTTCTTAATATTCTGCTTCTTATAAAATATTCTTCTGATTAAAAAAATCGAGAACAGCCCGTATTGAATGTGATGAGCATGGAAGTTGCTGAAGAATTTACCATCCTTACGACATGATTTATTCTTCGTTTTGGTTAGCCGAATGTTGTCTTTCTGGAGAATAACAACTTTGACGATTACTAAAGTTGCTTTTTCTGTATTATACTTTGCATAAGCATCAAATTCCAGGCTATAAATGTTTGCAGTGATGAACGTCTCCTTTTCCAGCAGATTGCAGTACACAACACATTTCATATTCCAGGCGATAAAAATAAAGAATTCTATGGAAGGATTTGTGGTTTAGCTATCAACACTTCTTTCTCATTTAATGTTAACTATTGTCTTTCTCGATTTATGTTGAGTTGCAAAATTTATTTTTCATCAGCAGTAACAATATCATGCACAAATGAAAGGTTTACATTCTTGGCTACAATACTACTTCTGAAGTTGAAGCGTTATCTTGGGTGTCAAGCGAGAAAACATGAGAAGCAAAAGTTGCTATTTTGCGAGTTTTTCACAGTTAAATTCTGAAATGCGCTGAAAACAACAAACTAACGAACAGAAGATTTGTTAACGATTTTTTGGCGTAATTTCCTTTCATTCAATGTTGGTTCAGTTTTGACTGAGTCACTCATAAATTATAAAATGTTTATGCGTTATTAGTTTCCGAACCTCTTAAATATTACAAAAATGTAGCATACATTAAAATATTAATTGAACAATATAACGCATTTTTAAATAAAAATATAATTTTCGTAATTTTTATTAACGTTAGTTTTTGCAACGTTAGTCTACAGGGAACCTTTGGTAATTCGCTATTGGCGGGTCATAATGTTTCTATATCTTCGCGTCAATTCAAAGTACTATACGAGCCATTAGAATAATACACAACGCTCTTATGCCAGGATTCATCATCGGAGGCCACAATTTAAACAATATAAGGTACGCAGATGATACAGTGCTGATAGCAGACACGGAAATAAAAACACAAGACCCTCTACAGAAGGTAGCTGAAGAGAGTGACAAGAAAGCAAATAAACAGCAAGAAAACCGAATGCATGGTCATCAGCAAAAAAAAGGCCTCTCAAAATGAGGGACTCTAAAAGCAAGCAGGTACAGAAATTTAAATACCTAGGAAATGTTCTAACAGAAGATGGAAAGTGCGACACTGAGATACGAAGGCAAATGGGCATGGTGAAAGAAGTATTCCAGAATTTAAGTAAAGTATTAAGAAACAGGACAATTTCACTAGAAACAAAGAGGAGAGTACTGGATTGCTATCTGATGTGGGAGTGAATGTTGGACAATATCTTCAAAGATGAAGGAAAAACTTTAAGTAGCTGAAATGTGATTCTACAGAAGGATGCTGGGGATAACATGGACCGAGTATGTGAGAAATGACGAGGTTTTAGAAAGGATAGAAACGAAAAGGAAATTAATACTGAGCATCAGGTAGATACAACTAAAGTTCTTTTTCTTCCCTTTTTATTTACTTTTTCCCTTACTTTCCTTCTTTATTTATTTTTCTGTCTCCAGTTCTTTCTGTCAATATGTCATGCACTTGTTTAAACCTTTCTTTCGTTCTTTCTTTCTGCTTGCTCTGCTTTTTGCTTTTCTCTTTTTCCGATATTATTTTTATATTTCTCTTGTTATTAATTCTTTCTGTTTGGCTTATATCACTACTTGTATTTCTTTTTTGTATTATGTTATTTCTTGTGGCGCTAATATTGATGAATTACTTTCTTTTGTTTTTCTTGTCATTACGCATTTCTTTAAAATTCCATTCTTTTGCCAAGATCCGACGGAAAATCTGTAATGTGATCGATACCGACATGGCAGCTCGGCTACCGTCGTTTTCTCACCGACGTGACGTGTCTTCCCTGTGCCTGTTCTACAAATCCTTTCACGGCTTCTGCTCCAATGAAATTAACTCACTGGTGCCTCCTAGGTATGAATTTACACTAGCTACTAGCCTAACAACAAGGTCCCACTCTTTTACAGTGAAACCGATAAAATGTAACCGCAATTTCTTCTCTAACAGCTTTTTCTCGCACTTCCCGCCTGTGGAATTCCTTTCCGTATAGTTGCTTCCTCGACGGCTACAATCTCCAGGAATATAAATGTAAGCTCAATAATCATCTTCTGTCTCGTTAACTCGCATCCTTTCTATCAGGCTCTTTTCTCCACCCACTCCACCCCCATCCCACCACTATTCTCATTCTTCTATTACCCTCCTGACACCCCTATAACCTACCCCTCTTTATCAATTTTTCCTATGTAACACCCTGCGCGACAGTGGCAGTAAAACTGCCTTGCTTGGGGTGAAATGATTGAAATAAAAAAATTACTTTGTTGCCATATTTACGACTTTTTTGTTCATCTCTGCCGTAGCCAGCTTTTAAAATCACAACTCTTTGGATCAAGTCTCTTGATTCAATCATCACTTGAGGAGACATGGTCTGGTGGATGAATGCGTTAGTTGAAACCAGAGACATGTCCCAGAGAGTTGTGAGTTCAATACCTGGCTTCAAAGATGAAGAAAAAATTGGAGATTTGCTTTAAAGGTAAATAACTGATACTGAGATATCCGAAAGTGTCATGGAACGAAACACTAGAAAAAATCTAACCTGGTAGATTGAAATAAATGGTTCAGCTCAAAATCTCATTCACCTAAAGAAGACCGGAACGTGCAATAGTTTAAACGTTGGGAATATGTCAACAAATATGACAACAAATATGACAACATTTCAACCAATGTGAATAGTATTTGTCTATATTTCTGAGATTATGTAGTATTTACAGTATTTACATTATTCGGAATATTGTCCTTATCTTTGTTGCTTAAAAAACACTTGGCCCAGTGGATATATATGTTGGTTAGTTCCTGTGACTTGATCCAAAGAGTTGTGAGTTCAATACCAGGCTATAACCACTAACTTGATGGGTTCGAGGGTGATAACTCATTACTTTTAATACACAAGGAATGGGGATGGTATATACCCCAGTGATTGTAATAAAGGACTCAGTTCGAAATTCCTAGCTCCTGAAGAAGAAACGTACAAATTGCAACAAAGATGAGCACAATAGTCCGAAGGAACTTTGTGTGTGTGTGTGTGTCCGTTACCTATAAACTCCGAAACGGCTGAACCAATTTTCTTGAAAATTTACACAGTTGTACTATAAGCGTACGCGAGTGTTCTTAGCTAGGTTTTGTGTCGAGGTAACCCCAATAAATATCGAAAATCGATAATCGAAAAAAAATCGCGTTATAGAAGGAGATATCCGATTTTAATCAAATTTGATACACTCATAGACAAAGACATAAGAAACGATACGCAGAAGTTTCAATGTTGCAGTTCTTACAATAGTGCAGAAAATCGATTATATATATATATATATATATATATATATATATATATATATATATAAAAAGGCAAGATGTTTGTGTGTGTGTGTGTCTGTATGTCCTTTATACAAATCCACAATTTTTATCCGATTCTCACCAAACTTCACACAAATATCCTTCAAGCCGAGTCTGAGCACCAGGACCATGGATTATTTTTAAAGCTTTCATTACACCCGAGCAACGCCGGTGTATACTGCTAGTAGTGTAAATAAATACAATAGCTCATCTCAGTGATATAGATAGATCCTGTTATTTTGTTATGTTTTTTATTATTATTATTTTCATTACTTTTTCTAGTCATGCACCCTTTTTCCCGGTTCATTCTTTTCATGTTATTTCCTCTTTCAGAAATTAATTTATTTTTTTAAAAGATTCATCATTATAATAAAATAACTTTCTTACTTTTCTTATTCTCTGTATATAAAACCTCTTCCTTTTCCTCATATCTTTATCTTCTAACTATGACTGATTTATTCTATATTACTTTTTTTCCCCGAGATTCTAAATTCATCTCAGTTATATATTCATTTTCAGTTCTTCCTTACCATTAGGTCCTGGGCATGACGGTAAAATGCATCCGGCAGCAAAGCCTGATTAGAATGTTGTGTGGAGCATGGAACCACCGTTTAATTGCCGTTGTTCCATGGTCTACTCTAACCCGGAGTGGTAGCACCTGTTAGGGTCCCAGCTATGGGCAAATAGCTAACCAACAAACTGGGGTGAAAACACTATGAAAGTATAAAAATGCTTTTATAGAATTAGATATGCATAAAAAATAGGCTTTTATAGAAAAATATACATTTTTGAAGAAAAATTATTACCACAACACATTTTTGAATGAAGAAATTCTCAGCACAACATTTTTGAATACAAAACTAGAATACACTTTCAGTTTTCTAAAATAAGAGAAGAAAAATTTTTGTTAAAATCTGACTAAATTAACCTTCTCACGGTAACTAAACATTAAAAAAATACTCTAATACCCCACCTTTTTGGCATTAAATGACCCACAGAGGTTGATATGCCGTTAAACAAAACTCACTCACTCCTTACCATTATCTCTGTTGCTTCCCCCCTTTCTTCAAATCGGCATTCTACAGTATCTCACTTAAGCCGGATTTCTATATCTACTTTGCTTCTTAGAAGTTTTCACTTCCGCTTTGCATTACATATATACGCCCTGCATTTATTTCCAATATGATTTGCATTCATTTCGAATAACTAAAGTATGGATTATCTTTATAAATAAACATGTTTAATTCTATTCTTTGTATATATTATTATTTGCTCTGTTACCTATAGTTTGTTTACATTGTAATGTCCTTGTTTGGTTTTAATATTTTCCTCGAAAGTTTTATTAAATCTGTGTCTTTATATGCTTGCAAAGAAATGTATGTCCCTCTCTGTGTGATTCTTTTGTGCTGAAGGTTGAAGTTTGCAATCGTTAAAAAAATTGGCATAAATTTTAAATCCAACGGCATTACGTATACATCTATTGGCTGATCATATTTGTTTGTTTACTTAAAAATGGACTGTTTTTACTGTGTTTGCATATGTTGTTTGAAAGGGTTTCAGATTGATCAAAAGAGCTACAAAGTATTTATTGCGATGGAGTTGTCTGCCCTTTCTACATCGAATTATTTTGAATTATTAACAAAAAAAGAAAGAAAAAAACAACATGCAAATAACAAAACGTAGGGAAACTTTGCTATTTTTATTTAATAAAAGATAATCCTCTGTATCGAATAAACTAGATATTCTCAGATATTACATCGAGTCTGTGGAATTATGCATCTCCTAAGTCTCTGTAAGCTTCTCAAATGATACAAATAGAATATAGCTTCTGGCACCAAATACCCATACATTGTACTCTTATAGAGAGAATTTATATGAAAGGCAGATTGCAGATTTTATGAAGGGATGAACGTACAGCTTACAACTCTGTAAGACTCGTCAGATCTAGACATTTGTAGTAACGTAATGGCGCACTTCAACGCGGTGTTATGGTTATTTAAATTGTCTCACTAGATCATTGGTGACTTAATATTGAGTTCGATCTTCAATAGCTGTATCATATCATCGGCTTTCTGAAACAACTACCCTTAAAAAATCACGATATGGGCGTCTAATATCAACTATTAGTCAGTTAATTGCCTTGAGTGATACAAGCTTGGGCGATCATGTCTCTTTCGAGATATGACTAACAAGGCAGGTTTTCCCGTAGTAGGTTTCCATTTGTTTGAGTGATAAATTCAAGAATATATAGTATTGCAATTGCACTTGAATTTTTGGAAATTGTAGCTATCAGTGAAATAAGCAAAGAGAACGGAGTTACACAGGTGGAAATTTTGAGGAAAGAAACTGTTAGCGTAGAACTTGCGGTTACATTTAACTGTGTTAACAGTAAAAGAGTAGGACAAAGATGCCAAGCTAGTAACCCTCTGTCTTTATTTCTGAGATAAGGTATTGTAACTATTTAAACCTTTAGGAATGTTTCTTCATCGTTGTTATAATCACAACGTTTCGGCTGTTGTACGCTCTGGCCATCTACAAGTGATAGAATTTCGAACCGAAATTATTGAATAGTTATGGAAATTAATTATTCTAGATAATCTATTTGATAGAATCGAGAGACACAGTAATTAACCTAATATACTTTAAACTTCTTACGAGCATTACATTTAATTTGAATGAAAAAATCCGTGAGCATATGTCGACCACTGTATAAATAACACATGCTAAAATAAGTTCCCATGTTTTAATGTGTTTAGAATAAATTCCTTCCATAGGAGTGTTACGTGCAGGAGTATAGTGGATAAACTGGATATTATAACAAATATGGTAGCGTGATCGTGTGAGTTGGAATGTATCTATCAGTCAGTTAAGTGCCATACGCGATACACGCCTGGGCGATCATGTCTCGAAAGAGACATGACTGACTGGGCAGAAGATTATCCCTCAGTAGGTTGCCATTGCTTTCTGCGATAGGCTGATTGCCGACCAAGACTATAGAACCCAATCTGTCCTGTTATTTAATCCATAACTGGAAGGAATAGACGGATTAATACCTTTCCCAGGGTCATTTGCGCGTAAGTGAATGCAAGGAATTCAACTGGAATTCGAACTCGGTTCTCCAATTTCTCGTTCCGAGTCGATATCCACTGCGCCACAACACACATCTACAATATATCTATACCGATCCTAAAATCCGAGAATAGAGTCTAATGTAGAGTCTAATGTAGAATGTCTAAGCGTAACTTAGATGTGGTACCAGACCGAAAGTATGATGCACCCAGTTAGAACACTACTCACTGTTCAGTTAGAACTCTGTAAGCCTCGACATATCTAGACATTCGTATGAACGTAATGGCGCGCTTCAACGTGGATTTTTTTTTTGTAACATGTCTCACTAGCTCATTGACGACTTAATATTGAGTTTGATCCTCAATGGTTGTATCATATTATCGGCTTTGTGAAACAACTAAACTACCCTTAAAAAATCACGATATGGGCGTCAAATATCAGCTATTAGTCAGTTAAATTGCCTTGTGTGATACAAGCTTGGGCGATCATGTCACATGAAAAACAAGGCAGATTTTCCCGCAATAGGTTTCTGTTTGTTGCAGTGACAAAGTCAAAGATATATATATATATATATATATATATATATATATATATATATATATATATATCAATTGCGTTTGAACTTTTGGAGATTGTACCTATCATGGAAACAAGTAACGTTTCCATGTTTTAATGTGTTTAGAATAAATTCCTTCTATAAGCTGTTCTTCATGCGGGAGTATAGAGGATAAAATGGATATTATAACAAATATGGTAGCATGATCGAGTGAGTTGGAATGTATCCATCAGTCAGTCAGTCAGTCAAGTGCCATACGTGACACACGCTTGGGCGATCATATCTCGAAAGAGACATGACTGACTGGGCAGAAGATTATCCTGCAGTAGGTTGCCATTGCTTTCTGCGGTAGACTGGTTGCCGACCAAGGCTACAGAACCCAATTTGTCCTATTATTTAACCCATAACTTGAAGGAAGAAACGGATTAATACCTTTCCCAAGGGTATTTGCGCGTAAGTGAATGCAATGAATTCAGCTAGAATTCGGACTCGGATCCCCGATTTCTCGTTCCTAACCGATATCCAAAGCACCACAACGCACATCCATACCGACTCTAAAATTCCGAGAATAGACTAAGGTCGATTTTCTAAGCACATCTTAGATATGGTACGAGAAAGAATGGAGCACCCAGTTAGAACCGCATTTACTACTCATATGTAATTGAGGCAAACTGACTCATCTTTAAATTATAACTGAGTGCTGAAATATCGTACAAGGACGAATGTATGGAGTACTAAGTTAAGATCGAATTCACCATCCATTATTAATTGATCTAGCGAGGTAACCATGATAACCATTACACGAAATCGGATTACCCAAAAATAATATTCTAAACTTAGGTGTGGCACAAGGTCGAATGCTTGGACTACCCAGTGAGGATCGAATTCGCCATTCCGCTATAATAGATCTACAGAGACACGGCTGCTAGCCATTACATCACGCCCCACTGCTCGGATTAGATTCGTATGTAACTTCTTGATAATACCGGCTGAAAATGATACCGACCCGAGAGAATACCCTGGTAAGGCCCTGTTGGGGAGGGCGTGAAACTATACCATTGTAAGGAATTAGAACAGACGAAAATGTTATGAAAACCTCGATTATTATTCTTGTGCTACCATTAACTGTTTTCATATCTGATACTAGTAAATATAATTTTCTTTCTTGACAAATTGCGTCGTTAAACAAATGATTAATTCTATTTGCGAGAAAAACATTTTATGCAAGAAATGTTTCTGCTTACTGCAATTTCTTTTTTTCTCAAATGTTGCAATATCTTTATTAATATTATAAAAGAATGTTTAAATTTTGTTTTTTTATTTTATAAATTCGCATTTACAGAAAGCATTCGTTTAAACGAGGTTTTTCCAAACTGAAGCTCACCACCTTGTGACTTATTAGCAATTTATATGTGGCCCGAGGAAATATCTCGTCTCAGTTCCTTTTCTTATCGCAATTAATTTCAAATTTAAAAAAAAAATAACATATTTATTTGGTGATTATTAACTTCAAACATATTAGGTAAAACCTGAGTTTTTGAACTAGCGACATAAAATTATAAACAAAGAACGGTACCAAGTGACAAACAGCTGGTAAGTTTTCTATATTTCTGAGATGAGGTAGTATTTACAATGTTTACATTATTCGGACTATTGCCCTCATCTTTGTTGCCATTTGTACGACGCTTCGGCCGTTGTACGCTCCGGCTCTCTTCATGTGCTAGGAATTTTGAACCGAAATTTTTATTACAATCACTGGGGTATATGAAATTCATTCCTTGCGTAGTAATGCCTCCTTAGGAAGTAATGAGTTATCTCCCTCTCACCCTGAAAACCACTGACATAAAAAATACTAGAGAAAACAATTAACATAAAAAAATGCGATATGAACTCTGGTTAAAAAAAAAAGATTACTGGACATTAGGTTTATTAGTCCCAACTTGCAGTTGTTCTTGGCCAGGTGGATATAGACGTTGTTTACTTCCTGTGACTTGACCCATAGAATTGTGAGTTCAATACCAGGCTACAGCAGTGGTAAACAAGTAGCTAGAGGGAGATTTTTTTATCGTTTTACGTCGAGCAAGGCATTCCACTGCCATTATTGCGCAGGGGGTTACATAGGGTCAGGGAAGTGATGGGAGAAGGATTGTTAGATATAGGAAATGTCAGGAGGGTGATAGACGGGTAAGGGTACCGAGAATGAGGGTTGGTTAGATGGTGAGAGTGTTTGAGAGAATAGATGCAAGTTAGTGTTAGGTGGTGTCTATTGACATTACATTTAAACTCTTGGAGATTGTAGCTGTCGGGGAAGCAGGTATGTGGAAGGGAATTTCATGACCTCTAAAAGAGGCATTACTACGCAAGGAACGGATTTCATATACCCAAATTATTGTAATAAAGGTTCCGGTTCGAAAATTCTAGCACCTGACGAAGTCCGGAGCGTACAATAGCCGAAACGTCGTACAAATTGCAACGAAGATGAGGACAATAGCCCGAATAATGTAAATACTGCAGCTGGTAAGATCTTACAACAACATCAAAAACTATTATCGATAGCACATGTAACTCGAAGAGAGAATACTTACATAATCAGGATGACGCTCAATATTACATATAAGAAAAAGTTAGGACGGAGATCCCCATCAATGCCTGGAAAACTGATAACAACTACTGCACTTGAGAAACCTATTTTCTTAAAAAAGATGTTATAAGAGGTAGATTTTATAAATCTCAATTCAAAGTAGTTCTAGCCACTCAGTGAAAGCCAATTGTTTAAAGCACATTGTTATTAAAAATGTTAATATTAGTTTGTTACAAATATAATATTCGCAAATAATTTTGTATATTGAAAAGCAATTTTAACATAGTATTTACGGTGTATATGAGGTGAATTGTTGTATACTTAATAATGAATGTCCGATGTTTGATAATATTTAACTTATTTTCACACAAATAATCTTGAAGCCTAAAACTAAATTATGACATGACAAAACATGATCTTGTTTTTTTCCTTGCATATTCACCTGGTTTTTTTTCCTTGCATATTCACCTGGTTTTTCGCTCGTTGATTCATTTATTAATCAATTAAGGACATTTTTTTAAATTGGAAAATGTTTACGTCGAAATCATATGTGGAATCAGATTTCAAAGATTTCGTTGTATCATATCCATTTTCTTTTAATTTAAACAACGAGGAATAAATTACCTCGTCGATGGATGGAGGAGGTACGCAAATGTTTAACGTTGTATTTTGACTAATTTCAACATTTCTACTGTTAAGTCTTAAAGAATGAGTTTAAGTTTGAGAAATCGGCCATTATTTTTGTAAAAGCCAAATACAAATGTCTATCCCAGTTGCATCTCTAAATTAGTTTGAGATATTTTCTCCGGTGCTGGAAGAAAAGTTAGAATAAAATAAAGATACAGATTAACATGACAGCTTTCTTCACAAGTTAAAGGAATACATGTCATCTCTGGATGAATACTTCTCAGTCAGTCAGTTAAGTGCCATACGTGATACACGCTTGGGCGATCATGTCTCGAAAGAGACATGACTGGGCAGAGGATTATCACGCAGTAGGTTGCGATTGCTTTCTGCGGTAGACTGGTTGTCGACCAAGGCTACAGAACCCAATCTATCCTACTATTTAACTCATAACTGGAGGGAAGATACGGATTAATACCTTTCCAAAGGTATTTGCGCGTAAGTGAATGCAAGGAATTCAACTGAAATTCGAACTCGGTTCCCAGATTGCTCTTTCCGAGCCGATATCCACTGCGCCACAACGCATTTCTGCTTGTCCTAAAATAATTGTGTAACGAAAGTCGCGTTGAATTCCCATATTTCTAAATCACGATTACGCCCGAGGTTTTTCTATATCCCATTTTATATCAGTTAAAGCCAGTTAAGTGATCTTTTCTTTAAACAACCATGGATCAGTTATAATCGAATTTAGCATAAGAGATAAAAAAATTGAACATAGATTGTATACGATAGTGTTTGTTGCATAGTCTTTGTAGCAATGCATATTGCTACAAAAATGCATTAATGTACAATCTCAATTCGGGTTCAGAAATAGCCATATTGTATACACGTCATGTATGTCACTGAATTCGTTTAGAAACATCTAAATTGTCAGATGTATACAACAGCTTTTGAAGGGTAAAGATGGGTTTGATAGAATGAAACCTCTAGGTCTCAACAAGAGTTGTCCATCATAACACATTGTAGTTAGATGTTACACAAACTCAAATAAAGCTATAATAAATGCCAGAATAAAAATCTTTTGAGGACATTCAAAAAGAGCAACAAATTAAATGGATAAGTCAAAGAGATATTAATGACATAATGCAGATGTTACATTCTACACTACTTCAAGCAAAAGGTTTTGAGGGAAACTCCCATCAACTCTGGAAAGACTAAAAACAAATAAAAACCTATAAACCTATTTCCCTTAAAAAATGTCTTTTTTATTTCTTAATCGTATCACCTCGAGCAAGGCGGTAACACCACTGATGTGCAGGGGGCTACATAAGAGTAGAAAGATTAGATAAAAGAAAAACGAACCAGTTAAAAAGTGGCAAGAGAAGAATGAGAATACAGGTGTGATGACAGTTTCAAAGGTGGAGAGAAAGGAAAGAACATACAGGGTGGTGAAGAAAGAAATAGTCAAGTGACTAAGAGATGTGTATTGAAATTGCATTTAAATTCCTGGAGGATATAGCCGTCAAGAATACAAGAATATGGAAGCTAGTTCCACAGGCGGGAAGTACGAGAAAGGAAGCTGGAGAAGTACAATTGTCGTCTGTATTTGGTTGATCTAACTGTGAATGAGCGAGACCCAGTTGCCAGTCTGGTTGCATGAGTAAACACCTTTTGCAGTGGCACCAGTGACTTAAGTTCTTTGAAGCAGAAGCCATGAAAGTAGAGGGAAGCCACATCCCGTCGGTGGAAAAGTGACTGGAGTAGAGCCGCCAAGTCAGTACCTATCACATTAATGATTCTCCTTTGGAGCCTGTCAAGAACACTGAAATGAACAGCAGGGTCGCCTGACCATTAGAAATATTTTATAAATTTCAAATTATATTAGAATTATCTGATCATTTAATGAATGCTAAATGTTTCCACATAAAGAAACATAATATTACAATACACCCTGCGCATTATACACAGAGATTCTAATTCGAAGCCATAAAAAAATAGTCTCTTCAAGCAAATCCGCTTGCATCTGGTTTCAATACTCTGATAGAAACATAACTAAACCCTCACTAATCATGCTGCTGTCTAATAAAAATTTGAAAATGATAAGAGATGCCTGAAGACAAAACAATTCCACACGTATCTCCTGCACGTTCTTTAGATAAACCACTATAAGTAAACAAGAATGGTGAATACTTTCTCAGGCTTCTAAATTATTCTAGATCGGATTCGGACTTTTCATGGATTATCTTATCTTATCGCCTCTTTTTCTTTTTTTTAACTTTTTCTCGCTTTGAATTCAATGCCGTCATGTACCGCTCCAGTTTCAAAATGCATATGCCAGGTTCGACCTTAGGATTCTCTTTCTGAACTTTTGCTTCCGAAGCGCCTTTCACGTTTACCGACTTCATTTTCTGTGTCGCCTGTCCCGTCAGAACGTAGAGACAGAGGAAGGCAGCGGATAACATATTTGCAGGGTTTGATCAGGTGGATGACGGAAGGGGGGTTGCCAGGAGCAACAGGAGCAAACATACTAAGAGCCACAAGGGATAGGGAGACGTGGAGAACCATGATCGCCTACGTCCTGAAGAGACAGGGCACACAGAAGAAGAAGTATTCATCCAGGGATGACATGTAATCCTTTAGCTTGTGAAGAAAGCTGTCATGCTAAACCTTCTCAAGAGCTTTCGAGATGTCTAATGCCATAGGCAGCGCTTCACCGTTCTCATCTGATGCTTAACAGAGGAATTTTTTTTTTTTTTTTTTAATCATTTCACCCCGAGTAAGGCAGAAACGCCACTGATGTGCAGGGGGTTACATAAATGTAGAAGGATTAATTAGAAAAGAGTGAGGAGTACAAGCTAGTTAGAAAGGAACAATAGAAAGCTGAGAAATCAGGTGCAATGACAGATACATGGGCGGAGAGAACGTGAAGATTATACAGGGGAGGGGAGAGAGCTAGAGTACAGTGGTTAGTAGGTGAGTATTAACTTTGCTTTTAAATTTCTGGAGGTCGTAGCCGTCAGGAAAGCAAGAATACGGGAGTGAGTTCCACAGGCGGGAAGTGCGAGAGAGGAAGCTGCAGGAGTAGAATTGTCGTCTGCGTTTGGCTAACCTGACTGTGAATGGGTGGGACCCAGTTGCCAGTCTGGTTGCACGGGTAAACACCTGTTGAGGAGGCATCAGTGACTTAAGCTCATCCGAGCAGAAGCCATGAAAGTATTTATAGAAGAGACAGAGGGAGGCCACATTTCGCCGATGGGAAAGTGGCTGCAGACGAGTCGCCAGATCAGTACCTATCACATTACAGACTCTCCTTTGGAGCTTGTCAAGAACACTGAGGAGAACGGCAGGGGCACCTGACCATAAATGGCAGCAGTACTCCATGCACGGACGGATGGTTGACTTGTATATATGTAGGATGGATTCAGGTGGAAAAAACATCCTGGATCGTCATAGTGACCCAATCTTCTTAGCAGTAGATTTTGCTATGGATTCAATATAGTACTTCCATTTGAGGTCTGAGGACAGGGTAAGTCCGAGGAGGCGTAGTGTATTACTCTCCGGGAGAATCATCTGGTCCATGCTTATGGGAGGCAGAAGAGGTTGCCTGTAATGGTTGACAGACAACAGCTTGGTCTTAGAGACAAAAAAAAAAACAAAACCTGACAGCACGATGTGTTTGTATCTTCACATACATTTCTCTGAAAAGTTTTGTTTTAAAGAAACCGTTGAAAAATGTTACTTATTTGTATCGAAACGTCTATATTATTCTTTGGTTTTTGAGTTAACACTAACAGTATATTTCCGAAAAGTTTCTCTAAATATTTCTTATGCTAAATTAGGTGTCATATTTCTCACACTTTGATTGTATCCACATTTTCTGACGTGTCCGCCACGAAGTATAATCGTAAATACACCTCTAAATCCCTCTCTTTTTCTCTATCATTCTAACTTCTGTCAAAAGCGTACTTAAGAGCGTATGTCTGAAGCAGAATTTTCACGAAATACGTGAAAGAAACTAATTGGTTCACACTAAAATCGGAAATTAGAGATTGGTAAATTAGTTTGTCTATTTCACTTAGCCCTTAATTATAACCAAGTGTTTGGATTAGCAAGATCCTCTTTTGTAAACTGTGTGTTCCAAATTTGCTCTGCGGACCGGAAAGTGGGGAATGTTGGAATAATCAATATGGAAGACGCGATTAGAAATTAAACATTTGTTTTAATAAAATAGAGAAAAAACTGGTTACTAATCAGTGAAGAAAAAAATGTTAAAGGATTTTTACAAAAATGGCAAAATGACAAAAGTGTTACTGATTAATGGATGCAAAAATAAACATTTATATTATATTTAAGTACAGGAAGGGTGATATTCACGTGTCTGTAATTTTGTCTTAACCAGTAAGTAATTATCTTAAGCAGTTAAATAAGCCTAGAATATTAAAAGGATATGAATTCATAGTTAGCTGTAAGCATAAAAATAAATATTTATTTAATTACTATGATCTGCATTACCTAAAGATTGATTAATCCAGATTAATATTTTTTTTATTTGAATTTTATAATATAAATGATGATTTTTTAAAAGAGAAACCGAAAGTAATCTATCTGTATGTTTAATTTGATTGATTGAACATTTCAACTTTAATATATATAAATTTTTATATCACAGCTCATCAGTACGGATAGATATCCGATTGCTTCTAGCCAAGATTAAAACCTGACCGATTGGACATCAGTCGGCGATTCTATCTCCAAGCTGGGAGCGCTCGAGGGAGAAAAACGGATTTTATGGTGTTTTATACACAATGTGAATACACGCCATTAGCCGAGCTTGTTCAAATTCATTACTGAATGAACGATATGTATATATATATATATATATATATATATATATATACACACACACACACACGTGTGTGTGAGGGGGGAGAGATTTAGAAAAATAAAACAAAGGAGTGTTATTAATGATCAGTCAGTCATAAGTGATACACATCCGGGTGAGTATGTCTCCAAACGGACATGACTAACTGGGCAGAATATTTTCCTACATTAGATTGCAATTTCTTTCTGCGGCAGACTGGTTGCCAACTCAGTTTATAGAAACCAATCGGTGCTGTTATTTAATCAGAAGCTGGAGAGAGGGGACAGAATAATATCTTCCCTAAGGGTGTTTACGAGTAAATGAAATCAACGAATTCAATTAGAATTCGAACTCTGCTCTCCGATTTCTCGTTCTAAGCGGATATCGCACATATTGAATGATACTTGGTTTAAAATGGAATTTTTTTTCGTCCGCTCTATACAGAAGTTCACGCTTGCATCCGGGATATTAATCAGCTTTCATTTAACATATATGGCTCAGTATAATGCTGTTATAATCTTAATTTAATTAATTAAAATTTATTTCTTAATGATTTTCATTTTTAATTTATTCCAGGTTTTTAACTCTTTTACCAGCAATAAAAATTGAGTTCTTCCTTTTTCGAATTTGACTGAGATTCCACACTGATGAGCTGTGATACAGCGAAACAGGCTTCTATATGGATGACTAATATATTTTGCTCTCATTACGACTGAGCTCTCCAGAGAAGAAAATATTTTAAACAGATTCCACTTCTGCTATATAATCGTGACTCTTCGGAAATGAATTGTGTTCTTTCGGTGACTGGCGTGTGTAGACACTGCTTACATATAACACGTTAAAATTTCCCTTCTCTGATTACATGCGCTTAGAGAGTAGCGACTCCGACTGACAACAAATCGGTCAGAAGCAAGTGGATGGGTCTAGCCACACCTGATGAGCTGTGATTCAGCAAAACAGGCTTGTGTGTGGATGACTAATATATATATTTTTTTTTTAATCATTTCACCCCGAGCAAGGCAGAAACGCCACTGATGTGCAGGGGGTTACATAAATGTAGAAAGATTAATTAGAAAAGAGTGAGGAGTACAAGCTAGTTAGAAAGGAACAATAGAAAGCTGAGAAAGCAGGTGCAATGACAGATACATGGGCGGAGATAACGTGAAGATTATACAGGGGAGGGGAGAGAGCTAGAGTCCAGTGGTTAGTAGGTGAGTATTAACTTTGCTTTTAAATTTCTGGAGGTCGTAGCCGTCAGGAAAGCAAGAATACGGGAGTGAGTTCCACAGGCGGGAAGTGCGAGAGAGGAAGCTGCAGGAGTAGAATTGTCGTCTGCGTTTGGCTAACCTGACTGTGAATGGGTGGGACCCAGTTGCCAGTCTGGTTGCACGGGTAAACACCTGTTGAGGAGGCATCAGTGACTTAAGCTCATCCGAGCAGAAGCCATGAAAGTATTTATAGAAGAGACAGAGGGAGGCCACATTTCGACGATGGGAAAGTGGCTGCAGACTAGTCGCCAGATCAGTACCTATCACATTACAGACTCTCCTTTGGAGCTTGTCAAGAACACTGAGGAGAACGGCAGGGGCACCTGACCATAAATGGCAGCAGTACTCCATGCACGGACGGATGGTTGACTTGTATATGTGCAGGATGGATTCAGGTGGAAAAAAACATCCTGGATCGACATAGTGACCCAATCTTCTTAGCAGTAGATTTTGCTATGGATTCAATATAGTGCTTCCATTTGAGGTCTGAGGACAGGGTAAGTCCGAGGAGGCGTAGTGTATTACTCTCCGGGAGAATCATCTGGTCCATGCTTATGGGAGGCAGAAGAGGTTGCCTGTAATGGTTGACAGACAACAGCTTGGTCTTAGAGGAATTGAAGTTGACAAGCCACTTCTTGCCCCAGTTCACCACAGAGTGTAGATCCCGCTCAAGTTCAGCAGCGAGATTATGTCTGTCCGCCACGACAGGTTTCTTACTGGAGCGGGAGTATATTGTCGTGTCATCTGCGTAGATGCCTACTTGGGACTTGATCTCATCTGGGAGGTCGTTGATGAAAATAAGGAAGAGCGTTGGGCCCAGGATAGAGCCTTGTTGGACACCAGCATTCGTATGCTCTCATTACGATTGAGCTCTCTGGAGAAGAAACTTTTAAAAACAGTTTCCACTTCTGCGATATAACCATTCAGTAAGTTAATTGCGATACATGAAACACGCTTGGGCGATCATGTCTTGAAAGAGACTTGACTGACTGGGCAGAAGATTATCCCGCAGTAGGCTGTCATTGCTTTCTGTGGTAGACTAGTTGCCAGCCAGGGCTACAAAACACAATCTGTCCTGTTATTTAACCCATACCTGGAGGGAAGAGATGGAGTAATACCTATGACAATGGTATTTGCGCGTAAGCATTACTCTTCAGAAATAAATCGAGTTCTTTCTGTGACTGGCGTGTGTATACACTGCTTATATACAACACGTTAAATTTTAGTTTTTCTGATTCCATGCGCCTATGGCTTAGGGAGTAGCGACTGACTGACATCAAATCGGTCGAGTTGCGATCACGGCCAGAAGCAAGTGGATTAGTCTAGTCACACTGATGAGCTGTGATACAGCGAAACAAGCTTGTATGTGGATGATTAATATATATATATATATATATATATATATTTTCTAACGAATGTTTGTCTCTTAATACCTTGCTTAGCTTTTGGAATGCACTTTGTTCATTCCAAAATTTTGGATCTCAGTGTCGTAATTTCCATCTTCTGTTAAGATACTTCTTAGATACCAAAATAAATACCAAAATAAGTACCATAAATTGGATGTTTATATCGACTAAATATACATACCTACCATTCTTAGTTGCATAATCTGGACAACCATTTCAGTTTTTAAAAATTCCGTCATTCTGGAGATGACCCGTTTGATAAACATGAAAATACATTTCAAATTTTATCATACCGTAATACATAAAATGCATTTAATAAGTCATGACACATTTACCTAACTAAGAATATAACTTGACAACTACATTCTCGTGACTTCTTCATACACTCTAATGACAACACCCCGTTATAAAATGTTTTTGTGTATGTACAAGTCGCCATGTCTGCATAAGCCTGGATGAAAAGCATGGTTTGAAGCGATCGATAACTGACATTTAGACAATGTTTTTACTGACCCCAAACATAGTAAACGCGTAATGTTAAACATAAAAATCCCTGACTGTCATTTTTAATTATGTAAATATACACACAAGCTTTCTAAAGAACCTGAGCCTTATGGATTCAATATATATATATATATATATATATATATATATGAAACAATGTAGCTGATGGAAAGCTAATGGAATCAACCTTCGAGTAATAAATCGAATGTGAAGCGAATTTGAGTGAGCGAAAATCTACGACGCGTATTTAACGAAAGCAGGAAAAATACGTATGGGGAGATTCGATGTTTCTACACGGAAAAAGAAATTAAGGGAGACAAAAGCGGCCAGACTCAATAGACAGTAAGTACTAAAAGCTTTGACCTTGAATGGTAAATGCAAAATGTTTTATTGGTGTGTACATCGGGCAAGTGTTTCACTAAAAACCGATGGTGAATAATCTGACTATTTCTATTAACTGTGAAAGAACATAACAAAAATTATTATGTAGAGAAAGAACAATAAAAGAATAGGAATCTACAAGAAAGAATATAAAGATTGACCTTACATTGAATAGTTTGAAGAACAAAGTTGACTGGCAATCAAGAAGTCGTTTGTCACGTCGCAATAACGTTGCTTTGCACTCTGCAGAAAATTCAGGAAGATGGTAGAACGTGCATTCACTATCTAAATCCATGATTATTTATGAAAGCGGAAACTTAATAGATGTGGTGTGCTCACGTATAGATTATTTCCATTCAAATCTGCTTTTATCTTCTTATCGAAGACATTTAATAATTTTCACCATATTATACAGATAGTGACATGAAATTTTCACACCTTGAAAATCACTTTTCAAAACAATGTAATTATTTTATAATCTTGTAGGAAATGAAGTGATTACATTGTATCTATTTTTAAGACTTCTGCTAGGAAATTTGGTTCACTGTACCGAGCTAGAATTTTTCTGGTGAGAATCGATGTTGCACTCTTATAAATCTATTCATCTTGAATTCTCATAAATCGCCCATTCGTTGACTATTACTGCCGTATCTGGTCAGGTGCATTTAATATATCATGAGGTTTTTGACAAACTCGTAAGGGTTTTAATGTAATCGATTCTGAAATGGCATCTTGACTTCAGTCACTTTCTCACCTACATGACGTTTTTATGTCTTTCTTTACTACAAATACTTTCATGACAATTGGTTTGAAGAGCACTCGATCTTTTTGCGACGACAGTTGAAATTTACGCGTTTTACTAGTTTGGAAATTATGTCACATTTTAACTGTTGAACGAGAGACGCAACCGCATGTTCTACTATAGTAATAGTTTATTTTCTTGCACTTCTCGTCGAGGAAACTTACTTCTGGTTATTTATTCTGTCATCTTCAATCGAAATGCAACACCATATTTTGTCTTTTTAATCCGTTTTTTTTCTATTTATTTTCTCCCCAATAAAGTCTTCACATTTTTTCAATCCCAGAAATTCCTTGCGTGTAGGTGTAATTGCCACCTTACTAGAGGTGAACTTATTAAAATAAAATACTTACACCAGTGAGAAATAATCAACACTTAGACACACGAGAGCATCCTGCCATTGATTACTTGTCTGTGTCAACAGAGGTTTTTGCGCTTCCTGAATCTCATACGTTGGCAAATGGTCGACTCACATAAATTCATTATATAATATACTAGCCTGTAATCAATTTAACATTAATCTACGTGGCTAATTTCCTCACTCACGCATTATGATTCCTTGCCAAATATAAGATAAGCATACGATATAATTATGTTACAGTTCATGCTTCATTTATGACTAATTATCTTTCTAAAAGTTATCAAAGTTTTAGCTACAGTTATAAAATCATTTTCCTATATATATATATATATATATATATATATAAATATAAATACTTTATTATTATTAATCCATTTTTCCTCATAATGCGATTTTTGCTATGGTCGCACTACCTACCAAGTATGCGGAAAGACCAGGTCATGGTGTGTAGTTATGGCTACATTTTATTTTTATTTTTTGTATCTCCCATAACATTCCTAGCGTTAGAAAAGGTTCTCTTTAGAGAGTCAGCTGTGTTTAACAAAACATTTTTTAATATATATATATATATCTCAAGCTGGGATTTTCAGATTCTTTCAATGTGTTGTTTTGTTCCATTTTTCATCATTCCAAGTTCACCTACGATTAAGTTACAATTCTTGTTTCGAGTTACACATTTTTTTTCTATTTCAGTTTGCAGGTCATTATATGTTGATAGTTTTTTCCATGTTACAATCCGCTGTACAAGCCATATCAATTAGTAGGCAATTTTTTTTCTTTTTGATTTTAGACAAAAGTGTCCGGCCTATTTGCTTCAACTTTCCTGTCTGTGTAAATGGTTTAATCCAATAGAATGGTGACATCTATTTCTGCGACGATTTTATTTTGTGTTGACATAAAACTTCGCTAAGCAATGATAACAGTTACCAAAAATAGCAAATGCAGTTCGTAAATTTGTAATGTGCGTTTATGAAATGATGGCGGGTGTTTTTATGTTAGCGTCCTTGTAACCTCTCTGAAGATGGCTCATGTGAGCCGAAAACTTAGAATCAAATTAAAAAATTATCCAAATGTTGGAGAATTTTTGTCTTTATTTTCACCCGCAATTAAAGCCAAAATAGGATGTTTAGAAAGCTCAAGATTAAATATAATAGACGTTCTCGTTCCGAGATTTCCTCTGCAACGTCCCCTGGAACAAGGTCTTCGATCTTCATATCGAAGACTGAGCATCCGAGGTCTCCTCTTGAGTTAAGATTGGCATCGATACTTTTATCCCGGGCAGGAAATTCCAGCTAAAATCAAATTCGTCCCCCTGGTTCTCACACCCCTTGCTCGGCCGCCATTGCCTACCGGAGCCATTACATCCAGCTCTATCGAAGCTACTCGTCGAACTAAAACAAGCGCCTTTTCGCCTCAGCACGTAATAAGTGTAAAAAAGTACTGAACGAAGCTAAGAGGGCGTTGGCTACCGGAATGAGGCAACGCATAGCATCCTCTAAGTTTGGCTCCAAAGATTACTGGCGACTCTGCAAAAGCGTGCTCAAAAAGAGCAAGATTTCAATACCCCCACTAATCAATGAATTTGAAGTTCTCACCTTCCCAGGGGACAAGGCTGAATGTTTTGCCCGTAGATTCTCCACCAATTAGACACTGGACTCGTTAGGAATACCTACAACCGACTTCCCACCCAGAACTAAGGCTCAACTAAATAACGTCCACATTACACACACTCTGGTCTCCAAGATAATTGCACAACTTGACCCACACAAAGCGAGCGGCGGGGACGGAATCCCAGTCATAGTACTGAAGAAATGTGCCCCAGAACTCTCCTCTGTCCTCTCTAAACTCTGCCTATGTGCTTCCTGTTTTCCTGCCTGTTGGAAGTCCTCCTGTGTAGTTCCTATATTTAAGAATTCTGGCGAACCCTCAGACCCCACCAATTACCGTCCTATTAGTTTCCTTCCGATCTTCGGCAACGTTTTCGAAGCCATTATCAACGCCGAGGTGATTCAGCATCTCACGGCCCACAGGCTTCTCTCTGACAAACAGTACGGGTTTCGCTTCACCGGGTCTACTGCTGAGATGCTAACGACCATTACCGAGTACATATACCGGGCACTTGACAAAAATGGCGAAGCCCGAAACGTTGCCTTGGATATCTCCAAAGCGTTCGACACGGTATGGCACGCTGGCCTCTTATGCAAACTGCGGAGCAACGGGATGACTGGACACCTGTTTGACCTCATCCAGTCATTCCTCCCTAACCACACATTGAAGGTATTATTAAATGGACATGCCTCCCAAAACTACCATACGAACGCGGGCGTCCCTCAAGGTTCTATCCTAGGTCCCACGCTCTTTCTGATCTACATTAATGATCTCCCCGACGCCATTAGATCCCAAGTAGGCATGTACGCCAATGACACAACAATCTACTCTCGCCACGATCAAAAGCCAGGTGTGGGCAACAAAGCGAACCTCGCTGCCGAGCTTGAAAAGGACCTCCAATCCTTAGTAGTCTGGGGTAGGAAATGGCTGGTAAATTTCAAAGCTGTTATCAACTAACCACCATCGACAATCGCATCTACCTCCCATTAGCATGGGACAGGCTTGCCTCCCAGAGAGTAAAATAATACGCCTCCTTGGCCTTACACTTTCGGCGTACCTCAAATGGAATGACTATATCGAATCCATTGCCAAATCTGCCGCTATGAAAGTCGGCTCTCCGTGCAGGACCCGGAAGTTTTTCCCCACCTGAATCTATTCTGCACATATACAAATCTACCATCCGCCCGTGTATTGAATACTGCTGCCATATCTGGTCGGGTGCCCCTGCTGCTCTCCTTGGGATTCTTGACAAAATACAAAGGAGGATCTGTAACGTGGTTGATACTGACTTGGCAGACCGGCTGCAACCACGATCTCACCGGCGTGATGTGGCTTCCCTGTGCCTCTTCTACAAGTACTTTCATGGCTTCTGCTCCGATGAACATAGATCACAGGTGCCGCCTAAGCACGAATTTACACGAAATACTAGATTAGCAACTAGGTCCCACCCTTTTACAGTTAAACAGATAAGTTGTAACCGTAATTTCTACTGCAACAGCTTCTTTTCTCGCGCTTCCCGCCCGTGGAATTCTCTTCCACGTGTCTGCTTTCCCGACAGCTACAATCTACAGGTGTTTAAATGTAGGGTCAATAGACACCACCTATCACACTAACTCCCAATTATTCTCAGAACACTATCACCTACCCAACCCTCATTCTCGGTATCCTTACCCGCCTATAACCCATCCTCTGACATTTCCCATATTTAATCATCCTTTCTCCACTCTATGTAGACCCCAGCGCAGTAGTGGCAGTGACATGCCTTCCTCGGGGTGAAACGCTTATAACAAAAAAAAAAAAAAATAATAATTTTCTCTTATATTTAACACTATATGTTTAGAATATTATCTGCTGCCTCGATACACCATATATATATATATAAATATATATATATATAAATAATATATAAGGTCATAACCTATCGTGTGCTTATTTATGCTGTTAGCGACAGTATAAACACTATATGGAAATTAGCCAGTTGAATTCCTTGCATTCAGATGCGCACAAATAATTAGGAAAATTATTAATCTCTCTCTCTTCCCTTCTGTTAAGAGTTTGTAAGAGGACATTGAGTTCTATAGCCTTGGCTGGCAACTAATCGACGGCAGAAAGTAATGGTATTCTACTGTGGGATAATCTTCTGCCCAGTAAGTCATGTCTCAAAAGTGACATGATCGCCAAAGAGTGTATCACGTATGGCACTTAACTTGCTGACTGAAATTGGCTAATTTAGTTGCTTACACACAGACATGGACGCATACACACACACACACACACACACACATACACATATATATATATGTATGTAAAAAAATTATTCAATTGATAAAACTTATTCAGGAAACCTTTCTAAGCGCCACTTAGCTCTATTTTTATTTCCTCACTTGATTATATATATAAGAAAAATTTAGGCAGGCACGTTATTTCATAGTAAATCGAAAGTATGGGCCTATTTTCGGCGAACCATCATCAGCTTCCGTCTTTATTGTACAATAAAGACGGAAGCTGATGATGGTTCGCCCGAAACAGGCCTACGCTTCCGATTTACCACGAAATAACGTGTCTGCCTTAATTTTTTCTTATATTCGTATATATTTAGAGCTCTCTTTGACACTGTAAGTACAGGATACCCCTTTGGATTCTTCTCTATCTCCACCGCAGGCTGGTATATATATGTGTGTGTGTGTTAATATATATATGTATGTGTGTATATATGTTCCAGCCTGTGTCTAAGAACTTAACATTTTTATTTTTTCTTCGCATTTTCGCCTTCTTCGCCAATAAATAGAAAATTTATATGCTTAATTCTGAAGCAAATTTCCTTGCAATTGATAAAAAATATGCGTTATTTTATATGCAGTCATTTAGATCATTTGACAAGGTTGCGTGATGATGGACAGTTTATGCATGAGGCTCACCTGGTGTCTGGATCTTCTATTCATTTTGTGCTGCTTTTTTATTTTATCTTCCTTCTTATAGTTTCGGGCGATAGTTACTGAGGCAAATGCAAATAAAACGTAAAGGTCAATATATATATATATATATATATATATATATATATATATATAAATTGAAAATGAATAAAAATCCAGTGTTAAGAATGAACAAACAGTTTTATGTATTAATTTCTATAATGTTTGAAATAAATGAGGATGAAAACGATGAAATATTGTTCAAGAAGTAAAGCTAGAAATAAAGACCAAAATATAGAAATACACATTTTAGAAACGTATGAAGAAAGAAACCTTTTTGGTGAGCGATAAAAACGAAAAATAAAGAAATGAAATGAAATAGGCAAAAAATGGAGCAGAACGAATTCATTTTCTAAAACTATGAAAGAAATAACTTAACAGAAGAAAAAAATATAAAAAAACTGGTGTATTTACTTTATAAATTATTTTACCAATGCTATTCAATCTATACAACACCCAAGAGCCACTGGATGAAGATTTAATAGTGAGAATGAAAGTATTATTTATGAGGATTTGCGGGGCATATAAAAAGTTAACTCTAGACTTGAACAGACTTATGGTCATATCATGTGGATTCGCCGGTTCTTGCAATATCGAGCCTGATAAATACCTAGCTGGGTAACCGCTTTTAAATACTTGAATTGATGACCGTTTCAGTTTCTTTGGTGCTGTTGTCTTCGATATGCGGAGGTTGTAATGAGTAACGATTTGAATTTATAAACCATAGAACTTAGTTGCAATTTTAGTCGGTTTTATTACATTCATTTAAGTGGGAAAGGTTTGCATCGACTTTTCCCTACTTTTAATGATAATTCAGAAGGAAATCTATCAGTAGGTTATCATCATCCCCAAAAAATGTTTACAATCTAAAATTGTCCCTGATTTTAAATAACCTGAAAAATGTTGATAAACTGTAAAAAAATAAGTGATCAATAAATCCAAACGATATTATAAAATATTAAGATTGCTGTGATTGTTTAAGCATCACCTTGTGGGTCGGTTTGGATAATGTATTAACAATGTATAGATGAAAGTAACAAGAAAGGACTAGAAATAAACTGCACGAAAACTGAATGCATGGTAATCAGTAAAAAAGGCAGCCCAATATGCCAAATACAGGTCAGGGATACCAGAATCAAGTAGGTACAAAAATTTAAATACCTGGGAAGCGTTATCACAGAAGAGTTCTAACAGACGGAAAGGCGAATTGGCATGGTAATGAAACATTCCAGAAGTTGACTAAGGTATTAAGAAACAGGGCAATTTCGCTAGAAACTAGGAAGAGAGTACTGGATTGCTACGTGATGTCCGTCCTTCAATATGATAGTGAATGTTGGACAATATCATCAAAGATGTTGGAAAAACTTGAAGCAACTGAAATATAGTTCTACAAAAGGATGCTGCAAAAATCATGGATCGAAGATGTGGGCAATGATGAGGTCTTAGAAATGAGGGAAACGAAAAGGGATGTAATACTGAGCATCAGGAAGAGACAGCTGAAGATCATGGGACAAGCAATGAGGAAGGAGGGCTTGGAGAATCTGATACAAACAGGCCAGATTGAGGAAAAAAAGAGGGGTAAACAACGGATTACATATTTGAAGGACCTAATCAGGTGGATGACGGAAAGAGGATTGCATGGTGTAACAGGAGAAGGCGTGCTCAGAGCCACCAGGGATAATGAAACGTGGAAGGCCATGATCGCCTACGTCCTGAAGGGACAAGGCACATAGAAGTTTTTTTTTCCACATAACTCCAACGCGAAACTTCTCTACTATATATCAGACAAAGGCAACGAGAATTTTCAACATTTTACGTAAGTAATTTTGTCAATTCACAGATACTAAAAAAAGGGACTGTGCGCAATGCCATGATCGCAAACATCCTGAAATGACAGGGCGGTTTGAAAACAATACAGGTGTAGAGCAAAAATGATTTAAGGTATATAGCGACTGAGGAAACGTTAAAAAAAAAACAAAAAACAAAGTAATGAAAAAAAAACAAAGTAATGAGGAAATATGTTGAAACGCTGGAACAATATCGTTTCAAACTGATACGCAAGAAAGTAAATAAACGATACCACGAAGAGTAAATCATCCGAATAATGCGGTTAATAGTGTCTCGTAAATTGTAATGTTTTCAAAACGAAACTGCTCTCCTATAAACGCAATAGAGAAACTTCCTTAACTTCAATCTTTATAGACGACGATAGTCTACAAGAAAGCAACACATTTTCCCTCATTGACCTCACTCGCTCAACCAACTTCAAATAGAACCACTTCATTGAATCAATAGCTACATCCACTGCTAAGAATAATGGGTCACTGTGTCAGGCCAGGAGATTTTTTTGTTTTGTTTTGTTTTTGACCAGAATACATTTTTCACATTCCTAACAGACCATTCGTCCGTGCATTGAATACTGTTACTATATTTAATCGGGGGCTCATGACATTCATCTCCTGTTTCTCGACAAAATCCAAAGGACGATCTGCAATGTAATCGATCTCGACATGGCATGTCGACTTCAGTTACTTTTCTCACCGACGAGATATGGTTTCCAACTTTTATCACGGCTACTGCTCCGACAAGCTTCTTTCACCTGTTCCCCGACCACAGGAATTTACTCGTGATATTAGATTGGCAATTAGGTCCCAACCTTTTACAGTAAAAACCGTCAAATATAACCTTCATTAGCAGTTTCTTCTCTGGCAGATCCACCCTTTTAGAACTCCCTCTCATATAGCTGATTCCCCGATAGCTACAATCTTCAAAAGTTTAGGTGCAACGTCAACTGCCATCTTCTAACTTCTTGCTTCCCAACATTTTCCTATTCTTTTTTGTACATTCGGTAACGTGACCCCTTTTTTCTTTTCCTTTTTATTTCTTTCACTGCAACTCTCTGCAAACCAATGGCGGTACTGATTTGCTTAGAGTGAAACAATAAAAATAGTCATTATAAAAGTCTAATGAAAAGAATCGAACTTAAGAATCTAATGATAAGACCATAGAATGTAAAAATGAGAAAAGCATAATAAAACAAATGAAAAGAACCATTCTACACATTCCCATGGAAATCGAGTATAACCCTGACCACACTACGTAATTTTTTTAAGAATTACGTTTCACCTTGGCTTTAACATCCTGTTAATGTCTTCTATGTGCCGAGTCCCTTTAGATCGTAGGAGATCATGACCTCCGCATCCTTCTTTCTCTGTACCTCTTACTATCTTTTTGTTCCTAATTTTCCCAAATCTGGCTCTTTCATGCATATATTAAATACAATAACCACTAATAAGTTAGTTTACAAAAAACACTCCGAAGAGAAAAGTTCATTGTGTGTGTGTGTGTGTGTGTGTGTGTGTGTGTGTGTGCATATATATATACACACAATACAAGAAATCTAGAAGTGAGCTGCCTCCTACCGCGGTTTCACATAACGGTTCTTCAGGGAAAGAGATTACAAGAAGGTTTAAATTACTGTTAAGTTAGAATTATTTTCGGATGTTTAGTCTGTAATTATTAGTGTTGCCTTACTGTGATTAAGTTCATATATATATATATATATATATATATATATATATATATATATATATTGTATTGTGGAGTGAAGTGATACACAATGAAATTAGTATAAACTACTTTATTACCAGAGTGGTACAACTAAGAGGTATACACAAGATTTACAGTATCTCGCAGTAGTAGGTGTTACTTCCCGAAGTCCGTAATAAGGACAACTTCTCCTGCTAAACGCACATTGTGTTTTATACAACCGGGCGACCAGATGTCGCATAGTACGAGCCACGACACAACATCGATATTAAAGCACTTCCCAGGTATTTAAATTTCTGGTTGATTTTACCTGCTTGATTTCAGTATCTTCGACTTGAAATTAGCATTTTCAGCTCATTTTTTGCAGATGACTCTGCATTCAGATTTATTTGAGACTTATTTCCGTACTTGCAGACAGTTTCTTTATTGAAAGTGATATTTTAGTTGCTTTGAGCTAACGAGACATAATTGAATTAACGTCTTAAGTAGCTCGATTCCTTAGAAAGGACTTTTTTATCAGTTGGAGACTAGGATTAATCTCCATGTTCTCCAAAGGAATAGATGTTGAGTGGGGTGTTCTATTTTCGGCTTCTAGAGCAATCTAAGAATTTTTTTCTGACATTAATCTCTGCATTTGGCACATTCCATTTGAATGGGTGTCCTTGTAAAATACTGTGTATAGACTTCTGCATTTTTTTTTTCGAGCTTCTTATTTGATACAGGTATATGCGTTGTTAGCAATGAATATCGACTCAGAACGAGAAATCGGGGAGCCGAGTTCGAATTCCTGTTAAATTCGGTGCATTCACTTATGCACAAATACCCTTGGGAAAGGTATTAATCCGTCTCTACCATCCATTTACGGGTTAAATAATAGGACAGATTTGGTTCTCTAGCCTTGGCTGGCAACCAATCTACCGCAGAATGAAGTAGCAATCTACTGCGGGATAATTTTCTGCCCAGTTAGTCATGTTTCAAAAGAGACATGATCGCCCAAAGCGTGTATCACGTATGGCACTTAACTGACTGAATTTGATACAGTACAAATTAATTCTTATCTTCCAGCCCGTGTCACCGTGGAAAATACATCTTCAGCCCCTGAGGCGATCCTAAAAAATATTTGGTATACTTGAAACAAGTAATCTTGTGACTATCGCTTTAAATATTTTCTTCCTCCACATTCTATTCGAGCAATCTCCAAATACAAAATCTGCAAGCAACTCAAGGTAGATGCTTACAGAATTGAATGTTGTGATATGAATATAAGTGATTGTAGTAGAAACGTTTTTGACTATAAAGAGTATAGTAATGCTTGACACTTGATTTGAACAGGTTAAGTTTGAAGTGTTTAAGTGTTGAGTTTAACATCAACATGAGAGTTCGTTCCATTATAATCATGCGGTATAAATAGGGATGGAGTTGAGATAAGCTTGCAAAGTTGTGCTATTTGGAAAGAATAAGAGCCTATAATCATTCAAGTGCCATACGTTATGCACGATTTGGACGATCATACTTCGAAAGAGACATGACTGGCTGGGCAGAAGATTATCTATCAGTAGGTTGTCATTGCTTTCTGCGGTAGACTCGTTGCAAGCAAAGGCTATAAAACCGAATATGTTTTATTATTTAACCTGTAACTGGAGGGAAGAGACGAATTAAAACTTTTCCCAATGGTATTTGTGCGTAATTGAATGCAACGAATTCAAAAGATGTCATTCCGAGTCTATATCCACTGCACCACAACGCAGATCCCAGCGCCTGTAAGTCCGCTTAGACAATGTTTATACTTTATCAAATCCTGATAAATTAGTATAGAATGTGACAGGAATTGGCAGTTTTCCGCTAGAAGTATTATTTAGACATCATTAAAAATGAATTGTGATTACAAATTGGAATATTTTTCTACTAGAAATCATAGAAAATTAATTGTAGTAGTGATATATAGATGTCATTTTATTCGTTATGTTTTCGAAGTTGCTTGTCTTCACATATTTAAAAAAAAAGATTTGTTAAAGATTTAATAATTTTTTACAGAATTCAATAATAAAGCAAATTTAAGTGCATTGTCAGTTGGTATCTACAGTTCTCCCGATTACTCTTCATTTATTCAAACACCATAGTTACATTTGTTTCTAGCTTTTCCACACGCAATAAGCCCTTGTGTCTCAGTAGCTTTACTCTCATATATATATATATATTAAATACAATAACAATTACTACATTAGTCTCTCTCTCTCTCTCTCTCTATATATATATATATATATAGATATAAAGTAACAGCCGCTTTGTTGATGGACAACAATTTTGACAGACGCCTTCAAGTTTAATTACGAAACATTGTTATTATTAGACAAAAGACCATTAAATTTAATAGATATAAAATGTTTGTTTTCAACAAAACATGTTTAAAGAACAATATATATATATATATATATATATATATATATATATATAAGAAAGAAAAAAACGTTTGGTTGATAGCCAGAAAATCTGAAAGACGCCTTTAGGTTTATTGACAAGACATTCTTATTTCATTCAATTGGTACTTTCTTCACATTCTTTTTTTGTATTCTGCTACTTGTCTCATCTGTTTTTCCTATTGTATACGAGCTTATATATATATATATATATGGCGGGGGGGAGAGAAGTCCGTAAGTACTAATAAGCTTATCTGCATTGTGTGTATCTCTCAGACTGACTGTGTCATTTTTGTTTACTTTATTGCCTTGTTATTGGTTCCGTCTTAGCATTTTATCATATTTTTATTTCATTTGTACTGGGAGAGTGGTTGGAACAGGGAAAGAAATGATTAGTCTCAAAATGGACGTTGTCTGGAGCAAAAGAAAATTAAAAAAATAACAGGAAATGATACGACTTGTAGACGACGCTCTCACTTGAGGCTTATACCGATGTGCGGGTCGCTATTTGCCCTCACACTGTTGAAGTTATTGACTATGAAGAGTGAGTAATGATACTTAGAATGGATGTTGTTCCTGGTAAGGTCGGGGTACATCTAAGTAGGTATCTTTTAGTGAACAGAAAGACAAAGGCGGAGTCTGCGTAAAAACACATCTGCTGCAAAGCTCTCTGTTGTCAGCTGAGAGTGGCTTTTTTCTTCCACTTCGCATACGCGCCACCTGTCGGCCGTTCTTTTACCCTATCTTTAATGTCTGGCCGAGTATTTTTTTTTCATATATCTTTCTAGAATATATTTTTTGTTACAATTCGTTGTTACTTTCTACGTTTTTCTTTCTTCGCAAAATGATATTCCTCTTGCTTTACTTCCTTCGGTTGTTTTAGTTAGCATTATTATTTTGATAATTCAGTGTCAGTTATCTCCCTTTACCGTAACTCTCCAAGTTTTTGGTCACGTTTGTTGTAGCCAGGTATTGGACTCACAATACTTTGGCTCAAGTCACTGGCTTAAACAAACGATTGTAACCACTGGAGTATGCGTACTTTTACAAAAACTTGTAGACTTAAATTTAAACTTATTTATAAATTGAACTGTGTGTGTGTATCCGATGCCTATAGACTCAGAAATGGCTGAAACAATTTTCTTGAAAATTTGCACAGTTGTACTATAAGCGTCTACGAGTGTTCTTAGCTAAGTTTTGTGTCGAGGTACCCCCGATAAATATCGAAAATCGGTAATCGAAAAAATCGTGTTATGGGAGGATTGATCCGATTTTAATCAAATTTGATGCACTCATAGACAAAGACATTAAAAAACGATATTCAGAAGTTTCAAGGTTGCAGTTCTTACAATAATGCAGAAAATTTGATATCGATACCAGGAAACCAAAATTTGATTTACATCCATTCATTTTTCTTTCAGTCTACGGTTTCGCTTTAACTGGAAACAACTATTGCTTTTTAGTCTTTCGTACCAACATCCAAAGGGTCTGAGCTCCAGGACCATGGATTAGTTTGAAAGCTTTCATTACACCCGAGCAACTCCGGGCTATACTGCTAGTTTAAGATGAAGAGAGATAACTGATACTAGTATTTTTATCAATTTTTTTTCAGCTGATTAAGAGCAGGAGTTGAGAGATAGATAAGTATACCAAGTTAACTGTTACTGACGATCCATGCCGGTGGTGACGTTGTATCCGTAGGGGAATGGTTAATGTCTTATTAATTCGGCCTTGTGTCAGACATAACTGAACTCCTTAAAGCTTAGACGTTTTATCCAGAGTTATGAGAAGGTTATTATCATCAGAAAGTTGGTTGTCGGCAGGTCGCTTGAAGATTAGAATGTGTGGAATAGTATATAATAGTGTAAGAATAAGAATATACATTTTGTATGTTAAAATATAAATTTATTAAAAGGAAAGTATAACACGAATTCCAAGAATGTTCAGTGAGAAAGTTAAGGATATCAAAATTTGTATAAAATCTTCGTAGTATTAATTTGTTGTAAAGAGATTATGCGTGCGTGCGTATGCATGTTTGTATGCATGTATGCATGTTTGTATGCATGTATGCATGCTTGTATGCATTTGTATGCATGCTTGTATGCATGTATCTATGTTTGTATGCATGTATCTATGTTTGTATGCATGTATCTATGTTTGTATGCATGTATCTATGTTTGTATGCATGTATCTATGTTTGTATGCATGTATCTATGTTTGTATGCATGTATCTATGTTTGTATGCATGTATCTATGTTTGTATGCATGTATCTATGTTTGTATGCATGTATCTATGTTTGTATGCATGTATCTATGTTTGTATGCATGTATCTATGTTTGTATGCATGTATCTATGTTTGTATGCATGTATCTATGTTTGTATGCATGTATCTATGTTTGTATGCATGTATCTATGTTTGTATGCATGTATCTATGTTTGTATGCATGTATCTATGTTTGTATGCATGTATCTATGTTTGTATGCATGTATCTATGTTTGTATGCATGTATCTATGTTTGTATGCATGTATCTATGTTTGTATGCATGTATCTATGTTTGTATGCATGTATCTATGTTTGTATGCATGTATCTATGTTTGTATGCATGTATCTATGTTTGTATGCATGTATCTATGTTTGTATGCATGTATCTATGTTTGTATGCATGTTTGAACATTTATTTGGTAGGAATGTCTGAATGGTGAAGTAAAATGAATCAGCACACGAGAAAGAAGATAATGTCGCCCTTATGTTCGGTTCGAATTAAAGTTTCTGTCTTGTTACATTTAAGTTTGTCGTCTCTCTTGCTTCCATTTGACTGACAGGCTCTGATCAGATGAAATCCTTCATAGTCATTCAGATTTTTCGCATTGGATCGTTAAGTTTATATGATCTTGCAAATCGCATCCATTAGTCAGAAAATCAATTTAACATCTACTCGCGAAATCCGGTTTCGACTTTTTCTTTAAGCACATGGTCAATCATTATTCTATTTGGGTAAAACCAGGATTTCACACGTCATTGTGAATTTTTGTAAAAGTGAACAAGAAAGTTGATTTTAGTTCTTAACTTTCTATCCCACATAGCCAGGTATTGAATTCACAAAACTTTGGCTCAAGTCAGTGAGTTCAACCAACGGTTTTAACCAGTGGACTATGCGTAATTGTAGAGAAACTTGTGGAGTTGCGATAAAGGGAGGTAACTGACCTTAGTATTTCTATCAAGTTTTTTTTTCAGCTGATTAAGAGCAAGAGTGAAGCGAGGTAGGGAAGTATACCAAGTTAGCTGGTACTGAATCAACTTGCCGATAGTGATGTAACGATAAGTAATTTTACTATACTGACCATAACACCACCACCACAACAAACACAATAAAAATAATAATGACGTTTGAGCATGTAAATTTTTTTGGATATATAGGTAAAAGTTATCGTTTAAGGTGAAGTTATAGTAAAGAGCGTTGTTGACAACTTGTCTATCCTTTCAGGACGTAGGCGATCATGGACTTCTACTTGGCTCTGTCTTATGAGGCTCTCAATGTTTTCTCTTGGTATCTCTTCCAAGCCCCGCTCCGTCAACCATTTGCTCAGACATAAGATGTACGTTCCGCGCTGCTTTCCCTTGTCTCTCCTTCCATTTATCCGACCTGTGAGTATCAAGTTCTCCAGGCTCTCCTTCCTTATTACGTGTCCCAGGAACCTCATTTGTCTCTTTCTGATAACACTTCATCGTTGCAAACGTGCTCTGTCCATGGAATCCTCAGCATCCTTCTGTATGTCTACATTTCTACTGCCTCAAGCCTTAGAAGTCCTAAAAAATTAGGTCATGAAAGAATTTGACAAATATTTCTTGGTCAGAATTTGATGATGTGTATAGATAAGCAGTATATTTTATTGTCATTCGTGTACATTTGTGACTCGTCTGTCTTCAAAGTTTGTCGTGTACAGTTGTGAGTTAAATGAGAAGTGTTAACAATGGCAGGATATTCCTATCGTGAACAAGCAGATATATTTACATAGAGCCACGCGAATGGCAATGGATGCATTTCCAGACTGAAGGCAGTCAAGTCATTCAGCTTTGGCTGTGGTTTATTGCAGTATTGCTTAAACAGAATATATGGCATCACAAACTATGGCAATAAGCATTTTGGATTGTAGGTTTAACAGAATTTACAATTCATTTTATAACTCAAAAACGAACGATTTGCGGACATTTTTATATGGATTTTTGTCTTTGTTTTGCTAAAGATCGGCTTCCAATGTTTGTAAGAGTTTGATACATCATATATATATATATATATATATATATATTAAGCATCCACATACAAGCCCGTTTCGCTGTATCACAGCGAATCAGTGTGGCTAGACACATCCACTTGCTTCTGATTGTATGGCGTTTGATACCCCATATATATATATATATATATATATATAGAGAGAGAGAGAGAGAGAGAAGACAGACAGAGGGAGATATATAGACAGAGAAAGAAAGATAGGAGGGTAAGAGAGAGACAGAAAGTCAAAGACAGAGAGATAGAGATAGACGAGTGGTGGATAGATATGTCAGGTTACTAAATATACGTTGATCAAAGGTTGAATTGTCGAGAAATTTTCATCCTCGACTGATCGGAGATATGTCAATTTATATGCATAAAATGAAGTAATATTTGTAGTTATTGTATACACACACACACAGATGCGTGCGTATGTATGCATGCTTCTAGATTTATGCTTAATGCGTGTACATTTCCAGTATCAAATGTTACTTGTAGGTAATTACATCGTCTTGCATTGTTGATTTTTTTATGTGATTTTGTTGCATGACATGGAATAAAGTTATTATGTGCCTCTATATATTATAAAATCTGGCTTAGCAGCCAAAAACATACAAAATAGAAAATGAACATCATATTAGCTTTACTTAGCCGTATCCAAACTGATTCCATATCCTTCCCTTTTGATGCGCATGCGTTCAGTATGTTGTCTAATCACTACGGAAAGACATACTTGCACTGGAAGCTCGCCAACACATGCACCTGCTCTTATTTTATTCCAGGCAATCGTCTTTACGTCTTTCAATTTCGTAGATGTATTTTACTGTTATCCGTGCAATATGGCTTGTACTCCAGTTTGTCAACGGAGGTTTCCATTAAAATGTGTGTGAGTCTCTCTTAGACAAGCTGCCTCCGTCTTTTCTGAATCGAAAAACATATTGCTGAAACCGACATCTTGAATTGCACTCAAATCAGTTCGACGTAAAGTCAAAGTAAATGCCAGCAAAATATAGAGAATAAGTGAAAGAAGGTAGAGGAGAAAGTTAAAAAACGATATAGGAATGAGAAGAAAAAAGAAAATTGCATTTATTTTCGCTAGAATAAAGAAAAACAGAACGAGGAAATAGGAGACTGGCAAGAAATATAAATGTCATTGTGACAGCGAGAAGCAAGAAAATAAAGAACAAAATGAATAAAAAAAAAAAAGAACGAATAATGAAATGCAAAAATACTATTCAAATAAGCGAATGAAGAACTTATTAATTACATTTCAAATCTTTGCGACAGAAATAAAACTGGGAAGGGCTTTTTATGACCGGTTGGCCTCTCACGACGTAAGGACCGCGCAGTAGCCTCTCTACGAAAAAAACATTTTAAAAAACAGCTCACATCACCTGACATGACGATACATTATCAAATGTTTTTCAATACAAAACACAGGGAAACATACGGAGACTTACGCAGATGCTTACGGACAGACAAGGGCATTCTGTGGCACTGAGAACATATTAACCTTTTTTATGCGAAGATCGGTGACTTGCAAAGTGTAGAAAACGCACGTCGGTTCTCAACTATTTAGACATTTCATTTGCGCCTTTAAAACTCAGTTCTCCGATTCATACTGTATTTCGCACTTAAATATAGAGTCAGTCAGTCAGCTTGGGCGATCATGTCTCGAAAGAGACATGACTAACTGGGCAGAAGATTATCCCGCAGTAGGTTGCCATTGCTTTCTGCGGTAGACTGGTTGCCGACCAAGGCTATAGAACCCAATCTGTCCTGCTATTTAACCCATAACTGGAAGGAAGAGACGGATTAATACCTTTCCCAAGGGTATTTGCGCGTAAGTGAATACAATAGATTCAACTGGAATTCGAACTCGGCTCCCCGGTTTCTCATTCCGAGCCGATATCCACTGTACCACAACGCACATGAAGAAAAATAGTAAGTATAAAACTAATTTTAAGAAATAATGTGGTTACTAATGAGGATATCTGATGAATACATCGCCCGAACAGAACTGTAAAAAATGAATTATTATATGACATTCCAGTCGGGGAATAATTGTTGATTCGTTTTGATTGTTTTAACCTCAAGCCGTCTTCAGCCTTCCGTCCCCAGAACGGAAATTAGAGCGTTCAGGCAGTTCGATCATCTGCATACAGACATTAGTTTTAAGATATCAAAATATTTTCCTCTGTGTTGTTCGATACTAGTATAGCCTATCCGTTTGTTTAAAACTAATTTGCTGCCCAATCATTTGTCGGATCATTATTCTCACTGGTAATACTGACAAAACACATGTAATAGGAACAAAGTTCGAAATTTCAATGTATATTAGCAGAAGAAAGACGGCGAATACAACGACTGAAACGTAATGAATATCGCAATAACGATAACAGCATACCGAACGATGTAAATTGTCTAAATATTTTCAATAAACCATTAAAAAATATATACAAAAATTCCTTGTGCAAATGCCAAGCCCATGGTATTCTCAGCATCCTTCTGTGAAGCCATATACAGGATAATACATATTATATGAAAATTTAGTATACTTCTTTGTATGTAAGGGTATTTTCTTGTTTAATAATACTTTACTTAGTTTAGGAGAGCAGCTTTCGGTCTACGAACGGAAGATCGTATTTCTCTGTCATCATACTTGTCATTTAAGACACTTTCGATTTCGGTATTTATATTTTGACGCTGATCGCTATGAATTCTGGAAAGGCAGTCAGTTAAGTGCCATACGTGATACACGCTTAGGCGATCATGTCTCGAAAGAGACATGATTGACCGGGCAGAAGATTATCGCACAGTAGGTTGCCACTGCTTTCTGCGGTAGACTGGTTGACAGCCAAGGCTATAGAACCCAATCTGTCCTGTTATTTAACCCATAACTGGAGGGAAGAGACGGATTAATACCTTTCCCAAGGGTATTTGCGCGTAAGTGAAAGCAATGAATTCAGCTGGAATTCGAACACGGCTACCCGATTTCTCCGAGCCGATATCCACTGCGCCACAACGCACATCTTGAAAGTAAATATTCTTAATTACTTTCTTTGTGATTTATATAATATCAAATGTGCATATTTACATAATTTTCTGATTGACGCAGATATGATCATAAAAAGAAAGATAAGGATATTAGTCGGACTGTTAAAAATATAAATACTGAATAATCTACACCCTAGATAACTTACATCCGTATCAGAAATTTGTTTATTAACCCACGAAATTGAGTGGCTACTGCGCCTTAAAAATGAACACTTTATGAAAACATATGCTCAAAAGACTATACTAAAATAGTAAATATACACCATCTTCCTAATAAATGTATATATAATGGGAACTGACTCATTACTTCTTTGGTGCATATGTAATTATAAAAAATATGACATTTTTTTAAACTTTTGTAATTAATTATGACCGTTTGCAAAAACTAAAAGATTGTTTGATTTCGAGGAAATTTTCCGAGCGTTTGGGTTCAAACAAGTTCAAACATAATTCAGATCTAAATCTCAACTTATTTATAAATAGAACTGTGTATGTGTGTGCATGTCTGCGTTTGTGTGTCTGTGTGTGTGCATGTCTGCGTTTGTGTGCATGTCTGCGTGCGTGTGTGCATGTCTGCGTGCGTGTGTGTATGTCTGTGTGCGTGTGTGTATGTCTGTGTGCGTGTGTGTATGTCTGTGTGCGTGTGTGTATGTCTGTGTGCGTGTGTGTATGTCTGTGTGCGTGTGTGTATGTATGTGCGTGCGTGTGTGTATGTGCGTGCGTGTGTGTATGTGCGTGCGTGTATGTGTGTGCGTGTGTGTATGTGTGTGCGTGTGTGTATGTGTGTGCGTGTGTGTATGTGTGTGTGCGTGTGTGTATGTGTGTGTGCGTGTGTGTATGTGTGCGTGTGTGTATGTCTGTCTGTGTGTGTGTGTGTATGTCTGTGTGTGTGTATGTATGTATGTCTGTGTGTGTGTATGTATGTGTGTGTGTGTGTGTGTATGTGTGTGTGTGTGTCTGTGTGTGTGTGTGTGTCTGTGTGTGTGTGTGTGTGTGTGTGTCTGTGTGTATGTGTATATACGTCTGTGTGTATGTGTATATACGTCTGTGTGTATGTGTATATACGTCTGTGTGTATGTGTATATACGTCTGTGTGTATGTGTATATACGTCTGTGTGTATGTGTGTGTATGTCTGCGTATGTCTGCGTTTGTGTATGTCTGCGTTTGTGTGCGTGTGCGTATGTCTGCGTTTGTGTGCGTGTGCGTATGTCTGCGTTTGTGTGCGTGTGCGTATGTCTGCGTTTGTGTGCGTGTGCGTATGTCTGCGTTTGTGTGCGTGTGCGTATGTCTGCGTTTGTGTGCGTGTGCGTATGTCTGCGTTTGTGTGTGTGCGTATGTCTGCGTTTGTGTGCGTGTGCGTATGTCTGCGTTTGTGTGCGTGTGCGTATGTCTGCGTTTGTGTGCGTGTGCGTATGTCTGCGTTTGTGTGCGTGTGCGTATGTCTGCGTTTGTGTGCGTATGTCTGCGTTTGTGTGCGTGTGCGTTTATGTCTGCGTTTGTGCGTGTGCGTATGTCTGTGTTTGTATGTCTCTGTATATGTGTGTGTGTGTGTCTCTCTCTCTCTCTCTGTCTGTGTCTCCGTGTGTGTGTGTGTGTGTATGTATATGTGTGTGTGTCTCTGTGTGTGTATGTGTATATGTCTGTGTGTCTGTATGTGTGTATGTGTGTCTGCGTCTGTGTGTGTGTGTCTGCGTCTCTCTGCCTGTCTGTCTGCGTCTGTCTGTCTGTCTGCGTCTCTCTGTCTGCGTCTCTCTGTCTGTCTGTCTGCGTCTCTCTCTCTGCGTCTCTCTCTCTCTCTGTCTGTCTATCTGCGTGTCTGTCTGCGTGTGTATGTGGGTGTGTGTGTCCGTTACCTATAGACTCCGAAACGGCTGAACCGATTTCCTTGAAAATTTACACAGTTGTGCCATAAGCGTCTGCGAGTGTTCTTAGCTCGGTTTTGTGTCGAGGTACCCCCGCGAAATATCTAAAATCGATAATCGGAAAAATCGGGTTATAGAAGGAGTGGTCCGATTTTAATCAAATTTGATACACTCATAGACAAAGACATAAGAAACGATATTCAGAATTTTCAAGGTTGCAGTTCTTACAATAGTGCAGAAAATCGATAATATATATATATATATATATATATATATATATATATATATATATAGTCATCGGTAGACAGATCTGTTTCGCTGTATCACAGCTCATGAGTATGGTTTGACGCCGGTTGCTTTTTTTTTAAATATATAAATATAAGCGTTTCACCCCGAGCAAGGCATGTCACTACCACTACTGCGCAGGGGGCTACAAAGAGTGGAGAAAGGATGATTAAATATAGGAAATGTCAGAGGGTGGGTGATAGGCGGGTAAGGATACCGAGAATGAGGGTTGGGTAGATGAGAGTGTTCTGAGAATAATTGGGAGTTAGTGTGATAGGAAGTGTTTATTGACCCTACATTTAAATACATGGAGATTGTAGCTGTCGGGAAAGCAGACTTGTGGAAAGGAGTTCCACAGGCGGGAATCGCGAGAAATGAAGCTGTTGGAGTAGAATTTACTGTTACATCTTATTCCTTTAACTGTAAACGGGTGGGACCTAGTTGCCAATCTAGTATCTCGTGCAAATTCGTGCTTAGGCAGCACGAGTGATCTAAGCTCATCGGAGCAGAAGCCATGAAAGTACTTGTAGAAGTGGCCCAGGGAAGCCACATCACGCCGGTGAGAGAGTAGTTGCAGCCGGTCTGCCAAGTCAGTATCAACCACGTTACAGATCCTCCTTTGTATTTTATCAAGAAGCCCAAGGAGAGCAGCAGGGGCACCCAACCAGATATGGCAGCAATATTCAATACACGGGCGGATGGTAGATTTTTATATGTGCAGAATAGATTCAAGAGGTAAAAACTTCCGAGCCTTGCACAGAGAACCAACTTTCATAGCGGCAGATTTGGCAATGGATTCGATATAGTCATTCCATTTGATGTCCGCCGAAAATGTAAGGCCAAGGAGGCGTAGTATTTTACTCTCTGGGAGGCTAGCCTGTCCCATGCTAATGGGAGGTAGATGCGATTATCTATGGTGGCTAGTTGATAACAGCTTCGTTTTAGAGGCATTGAAATTTACCAGCCATTTCCTACCCCAGGCCACTACGGATTGGAGGTCCTTTTCAAGTACGGCAGCGAGGTTCACTTTGTCGTCCACACCTGGTTTTTGATCGATGCGAGAGTAGATTGTTGTGTCATTGGCATACATGCCAACTTGGGATCTAATGGCGTCGGGGAGATCATTAATGTAGATCAGAAAGAGCGTGGGACCTAGGATAGAACCTTGAGGGACGCCCGCGTTCGTATGGTAGTTTTGGGAGGCATGTCCATTTAATACCACCTTCAATGTGCGGTTAGAGAGGAATGACTGGATGAGGTCAAACAGATGTCCAGTTATCCCGTAGCTCCGCAGTTTGCACAAGAGGCCAGCATGCCAGACCCTGTCCAACGCTTTGAAGACATCCAAGGCAACGGTTCGGGTTTCTCCATTCTTGTCAAGTGCCCGGTATATGTACTCGGTAATGATCGTTAGCATATCAGCAGTAGACGTGGTGAAGCGAAACCCGTACTGTTTGTCAGAGAGAAGCCTGTTGGCCGTGAGATGCTGAATCACCTTGGCGTTGATAATGGCTTCGAAAACTTTGCCAAAGATCGGAAGGAGACTAATAGGACGGTAATTGTTGGGGTCTGAGTGTTCGCCAGAATTCTTAAATATAGGAACTACACAGGAGGACTTCCAACAGGCAATAAGGCAGGAAGCAGATAGGACAGAGGAGAGTTCTGGGGCACATTTCTTCAGTACTATAACTGGGATTCCGTCACCGCCGCTCGCTTTGTGTGGGTCAATCTTGGCGACCAGCGAGGGTGTAATGCGGACGCTATTTAGTTGAGCCTTTGTTCTGGGTGGGAAGTCGGGTGTAGGTATGAAACCCGACTGAATAGGCGTCAGTCGGTGATTCTACCTGTGGGCTATGGGCGCTCGGTGGATACAGGCAGAGTTTTAGCTTATCATGTATCGTATGCCAATAGCCAGAATGAGCGATGTGTGTGTGTGTGTGTGTGTGTATTTCTATCTAGCAGAAATAAACTATGCCCTGACGCCTGACGATTGAAAACTTCATAATTATGGTGTCCTCACAAAACTTGCAAGCCGACATGAATCTGCTCAGTTATATGACACACACACACGTGCGTATGTGTGTGTGTGTGTGTGTGTTTATTTGTCATAAATGGGTTAGACCAGTGCACATTTGTATTAAGAAATTTTCAATACAATTATATTGTAGAACTTTTGAATATTTTCTATTAGGTCGCGTAATAACTCGTTTAAAAATGAAAAAAAATATATCACTTCACATAATATGGGGAAAAGATAAATACAATAAGTAAATGAATAATTTATAAACAGTACTCAGGACAAAATAGCAGGAATGGGAACGGTCCAATATGGAAAGAAACTGAATAAACTGTTCAGACAAGTTCCGATGATTGCTGAAGTTATGAAATTGACGTTTACCATGAAGTGTTGATTTCTTTGTTATATATATATGTTAAAATTACGGAGATCATCTCAGTACGTTACCATGGTTTCAACATTTTTGTATCATCATGTGTTATATATTAACTGATCGTCTAACGCTTTTTTGAGCGTTAGACCGAAATTTTAGATCGCCTAACAGGAAGTTTAAAATAATTTAGGAGCCAATCATGACTAGTGCAATAATATTGTACATAGTTTCCTCTGTGTTTGTACGAGCACAAAATATTTTCTCTCTTATCAATAATGAAACCAGGAATATGAAAAAAAAAATATAAAAATATGTTTGTTTGTGTGTGAGCACACGCCTGTGCTTATTTAGCTGTGGATGTGCTGTGTGAATGGTACGCGTGTCTATGTGAGCGAGTATATGCACGCAAGATTTTGTGTACCTTTCTGCCTCTGTATGTATTCATTTGATATTTTACAAATTCGTTTTTCTCTCCGATTAAAACGTTTTTCCGATATTAGACAGATGGATTTAATAAAATCCTCCTGCCAATAAAATACCGGTGTTCATTTGGAGCTTAAGAGACTATTGACCATAGAAATTGCTCAATAATACAATAATACCCACTGGTTACAGATTATTGATTGCTTACTGACTCGAAAAGCAATGTCCACTTTGAGATTGTGATTCCATCTTTAAAGAATCAAAATAAAATTTGGCAGTTTCAAGAAAATAAGCGCACATCAAACTTACCTTTTTATCTGAAAGAACATACACATCGCGCATATTCGACATTTCCCTCATAATTTTATCGGCCATCTTTTAATCTCAAATGATTTATCTATAAAATAATCCGAAATTATTTCACCTGATATAATAATGACACACGCTTTTACCAGCTTGTTTTTTTTTTTTCAGTCATAACTAAAGAACGATTTACAGAATTAACCTAAAATTTTAGTTAACATTTTAATTTGAAAAAAAAGCTGCAGTATTTTCTTTATTTTTCTTGTTTTACTTCTTTGCGGTCTTTTCTAAAAAAATCATTTCACTCCATGCAAGGCTTAAATGCACTAAGAGACAAATGGTTGCTGAGTGTGAAAGAATAAGAAAAAAAGAGAAACATTATGAAGAAGCGAAATCAAAAGATGTAGAAGAATAAAGAAGACAGTAGATAATGATTGAAATTGCATTTAAAATTGTTGAAGATCAACGTTGGCATGAAAGCATGGAACCGAAAGTAAGTTCTACAAGCGTGAAGTATGGGAAAAGAAACTGTTTACATAGAAGTTACGCTTACATCTAGCCGCCTCACATTTGAATTGATGAAACCTTGTCACATCTGGTATTGCGCTTAAATTCATAAAACACAAGATTCATAGCAAAGATTTAATCCCAAAATCTTCGGAATGAGTTTTAAGATCATCGACAGTCAATGTTTCTTCATTCTTGGCAGATCTTCTATTATAACAATGTGAGAAATGAATTAACAAAAGTGATCGAAACAACCAAATTCATCTAAATAATATCAGCTAGATTGTATGCCAAAAAAATACAAGACATTATTAAAGTCTACGTCGTTGGAAAGACATATATATATATATATATATATATATATATATATGAAAAAAGAATGAACTTGTGATATCGGAGAGGATAATCAAAAAATATTTAGCTAATAATTATAAAATACAAAATAGATAAATATGAAGAGATTAATTAGTATTAACCAGAGAATACAAAATATTGAGAGGAAAACTCAACACGGTTAAAATTCCAGAATTTATATTTGTGGAGTTGTAAAAATTACACACTGCTTTATCAAACTTTATTTTCTACGTTATTTGTTTTTAAGAATCACATATATATATATATATATATATATATAATATATATTATATATATAATATATTTTTATGTCAGTCTGTTCGCATTTAGCTGACTATATCTGACCTATATTCTCTATATAAATGCCACTGTGTTTGCATGTATGTATGTATGTATGTATGTATCTCAGTTTGTATTTATTTCAATCTGTTCATATCTATCTATCTATCTATCTATCTATCTATCTATAGTAGTCTCTTCATTATATATCAATGTTCAGACCATAAATATTTATGTGGAAAGGGAAGAAATTTCACATTGCAATATATTATTTAGATATATATATATATATTATATATATATATATGTGTGTGTGTGTGTGTGTGTATGTGTGGGTGTGTGTGTGTGTATGTATGCCTGCTTGCCTCTCTCTCTCTCTATATATATATATAGAGAGAGAGAGAGAGACAAAGATAGAAAATTTCCAACTTCCCTGACGAACCGTTAGGCGAACCCGTTGTCGGTTGTTGCTTCATATTGTGCGCTTTAATGTTAGGGTTTTCGTCTTGTGTTTTGTTTTCTTTCTTAAGAGTGCTTGACCTTTTGTTCATGTACTTCGTTTGTTTTTTTCTTTTTTTTTTTTGCTTCCCCTTATTTTCCCTCCGAGTTTGTTCTCGGTGGGTTATACAAGACGATTTAAATTATAGCTTGATTAATACTAGTTTTGGTAGAGTTAGTTCTCTTACTATTGGTATTGTTGTTTCTATAATTAATATTATATATATATATATATATACACTTGAAATACTTCTACAAAATGTAACAGTAAAAGTCATCAGTGATGTTACACTGGCTTCATTACGGATATCGGGTGTTTCAACATCAGTTATTTTTGTTAGGAACCCCGACAAGTTAACAGGCCGCATTTATTCGCTACACGATGTAAATTTTCACGATGATATCAGCAGGTAGATGTTACTTTTATAAATTATATATATAAGTAAACAAGATTCCTTGTCAGCCATCTGTAACGATAAATGTTTAAAAGAATATATATATATATATATATATATATATATAAAATGCATTTTATGTTTATGTTTTTGAGTCTGCAGTATCAATATATCTTGAATCAATCATTAAAAACCTTCTGTCATTTAAAATATCGAATGTAAAATTATCCCTACTTATATCTTTACTATTTTGATTGAACAAGATTTCCTTTGCTTCAGATTTCCTTGAAGGTCAATCTGTAGGAATCGATTTCATTTTTACCAACCACACCAAATTCCATTTGAATGCATTTCCCCAGAATCGCGTAATATAATCCACTCTCTTTGCGAAACGTTATTCTTTGGATAGAGAAGAGCAAAAATTCTTTTTTAAATAATATCTCTTACTCTGTTGTTTGTCAGCGATCTACAAATTTGAACGTGGAATCCTCTTCCAGTAGAATTTTTATGTCAGTCTGTTCGCATTTAGCTGACTATATCTGACCTATATTCTCTATATAAATGCCACTGTGTTTGCATGTATGTATGTATGTATGTATGTATGTGTGTATCTCAGTTTGTATTTATTTCAATCTGTTCATATCTATCTATCTATCTATCTATCTATCTATCGTAGTCTCTTCATTATATATCAATGTTCAGACCATAAATATTTATGTGGAAAGGGAAAGAAATTTCACATTGCAATATATTATTTAGATTTTTTCCAGCTTTTCATCCTATTTATTTCTTGGAAATATACAAGGATGAAATGAATGCGGTTTTAGCTTTATTTCATGCTAGTAATTATTATGTTTTTTTTATGCTTAACAAACTTCTAAAGTTTCTTTGAAGCCAAAAATCATTTAAGATGGTAAGAAATCTTCAAAGATAATAAGGATATCACACAAGTCATGCTAATTAACACAATTAACCCAAATCTGAGAGGAGTCGTGAGTTCATATTTTTTCGAAAAGTTTCTGGGTTTAAGTGAATATAATTACCAGGATGGATATTAAAAACTGGCTTTCCGATATGCAATTTCGAACCTATTTTTATTACACCATCTGCACATCCAAGCTTACACCAGCTGGTATTGGCAAACAGCCGCCTATCAAATTACTGACCAGTCTTGACGTTGCTTAACTTCGGTGATCATATGAGAAGCGGTATTTCAACTATCATGACAACTTGGAACCGCAGCACATCCTCGCAACGACCCTTCTCGCATTGATGTGTTGCCCTTTTCGACTTATTTTTCTTCTGTATCAGGGAAAGGGATAAAGAATTGACGTTATATAAATTCATTTCCCCCACTTCTTCGTATGTGAGGCATTCTAATTGATGATTGTATTGCCTTTTGTTGGTATTCTATAAACTGGCAGCAATATACAAATCATGTCTTTATAGGTTTAGTATTCTATAAGCTGGCAGCAATATGCAAATCATGTCTTTATAGGTTTAGTATTCTATAAGCTGGCAGCAATATACAAATCATGTCTTTATAGGTCTCATGTAGAATTCATATTAAAATCAATCGCATTTGTAAATAAATTTAATAAATTCTACCAGTTTTGCATATTGGGTTATCGTAATGAAAATAAACATCCAAGACGTATATTAGTTCCAAATTCGCCTCATTCAGATATAAAAGTATGGATTTCCTTATCGCCATTCTGCAAAGATTTTATTAGAACATTCAAAACTTTGCGTTCTTATGTAATATATAATCTTATCTTCTGCATTCGAGTTGTCGAAAATAATTATTAGATAATTGAAAGAAACAATGTCGTAGGGAGGTACAAATTTATTTCCACAATCTCCGGCCTCCTAACTTTGGTTCTAGATCCGTGTAATTTAACTATATTAAGAATTCGTTGTTTCTAATGCATAAATGAATTTCACTATAACGCGCGTTCCTTAAATTCTTGGAGTGCAGTTCTTATCATTGCCAAATATTTTCTGAACAAGAGAAATTATGACTTCCCGCAACTTTTTTGTTACACGAAATAAAAATTGCTCCTTACA